>JBAKBP010009718.1:0-82085 GCA_037953745.1 Lithodes maja | reverse complement strand
CTACATTCTCTGGTTCGCCTTGAACATCAAATCCGTGATGGGTTCAATAAGAAACGACCTACAGTGGCAATTTTTTTCGATATTGCTAAGGCATACGATACCGCGTGGTGGTATAGGATCTTGGCCATACTTCACTCCGGTATGCGTGGCCCTCTCCCCAACTTTATACTTACAGTTTCTTACAGTAGATCCTCTGGAAAAGGCAAACTAGGCCTGTGTATCCAGCTCAGTACCAGTACTTGCACTGCTGCGGTCGTTCACGGTGTTGGCGGCGGCGGTAGCAGACGCAACATTTTTACTATTCTGTATTTTTGCTTTATAATCAAACTTCAAATCTTGTCTTCCCATGCTTTATCAAGATTACTTTCAAACTCCCTTATTGATTCGGAGTCGACTACATACTGGGGCAGTGCGTTCCACTCATTTACCACTCTATCACAAAATGAGTTCTTTGCCTTCTCAAGCCTATTTCTTTCTTTGTAAATTTTCTTTGAGTGTCCTCTCGTTCTTGTTCCCTCCTGCATCAAGAAGATACCTTCACACACATCCTCATCATACTTTCCTGACACTATCTTAAAAGTCTCTATCATATCCCCTCTCTTTCTCCTATATGCCAGTGTCGAAGCCCCAGTGTCCTCAACCTCTGCTCATAGCCCGCGTTCTTCAACGTTGGTACCAGCTTGCTAGCTCTCCTCTGCACTTTCTCCACTGGCTTCTATATCCTTTACCATATATGGAGCCCACACCTGGTTTGCATATTCCAGGTGCGGCCTAACCAGCGCTGTATAGAGATTCCTGAAGATTTCTTCGTCAAGTGACACAAATGTCCTCCTTATCAGCCCTACAATTCTATTGGCTTTGTTTATCTTTTCCGCTAAATGTTCTGAGAAATTTAACTTATTGTCTATCACTTCTCCTATATCCTTTTCTACATTCACTTCCTCCATTGCTTCATACATACTGTATCCTACCTTGTCTATCTTCCTTGTCCCAATCCGCATACAGCACTTTCTTTCTGCCCGTACTTTTCAGGTTAAAAATAATGGACTGTTATCTAGCATATGATCCCAAGAAAATGGCTTTCCGCAAGGCTGTGCCCTCAGCAGCACTCTCTTCATAATGGGAATTAATTCTATCACACATTGCCTCCCGCCTGCCGTTTCGTATAGCCTTTACGTTGACGACTTCGCCATTTATTACACTTCTTCCACACTATCCCACATTCAACGAACGCTCAATTATGCTCTGTCCTCCATTCATACCTGGTCATCCACTACTGGCTTTCAATTCTCTACGGAGATGACTTCTGCCGTTATTTTTATCGTGATGTTCGGCATATCCGCAAGAAATCCATCACATTAACTCTGGGCCACTCAAATATTCGTATCCTCCCCTCTGCAAAATTTCTTGGCCTCATCTTCGACACCCACCTTAACCGGAAGTCTCACATAGCTAACTTAACCCTCCTGGCCCGGGCCGGCTCTCCAAAGGACGGAGCTCGTATCCGGGCGATCTGGCCGAATATCAACAAAAGTAAACTCAGGCTAATCTCGTTTAATATATTACCTACATTAATCAAACATATATAGAAATGGGCGACTTACCTTGCTGCGTAGAATGGCATTGAGTAGAGCTCTCTAGCTCAACTGGTTCCGGAGTGATGGTGTTGGAAGTGGAGGTAACTTTTGCCGCATATTTACCTCGGCGCGTCCGAACACTCAACCGCGGCCCCGGCTACGACGCCCAGCTGCACTCGTCGCTCCACCCGCAATTATGCCGGGAAGCGATTTGATAGTGTTTTATTGGTTATTATGTAATTTATTATAGTTATTATGTTATTTTCACTCAATAAAGTTATTTACATGAACTTATTTGTGTCTCTGTCACTTATTACTTTGTTTTATTATTATTATGATTATAGTGTCACTTTCACTGGACTTTGATAATTGATAGTGTCATTTTCCCTTTTATGTATTGTTAGGTAAGCTAATAATATATATAGTGTCACTTTCACTTGTTCATATTGTTATGAAGGCACTTATTATTACTTGTGTGTGTCTCTTTCACTTATACTTAGTTTTATTATTATTATACTGTCACTTTGACTGGCCTAGGCTTATTGAGTGTCATTTTCACTTATTTATTGTTAGAAATATATATTTTAGTGTCACTTTCACTTGTTCATATTGTTATTGAAGGCACTTATTATTACTTATATGTGTCCTTTTCACTTATACTTAGTTATATTATTATTCTTAGCCTACATTTGAGTGTCACTTTCACTGTTGTCACTTCCACTTCAAAAGTTTATGGAAGTCGTTGAAGCAGGTGCCAGCACACAGTCCAACTTGACACTCGAGGCATTCCCAAGTGGTTTTTGTCACTTTGCAGGGTCTTCATGTTGTGTGGCTGCACACATGGCGCCACTTCTGACTCCTAACTATACTACCTGGTGCTTTGAAAGGAAGGGCGTTGAGCTGGTGCTTCCTGAAAAATTCAGCACACCCCGTTCTGTCCAGCTGGCCTGGTCCTTGTAGTGGCCTCCCTGGTGTACCCACATGTTTAGCCAGGAGCTCAAGTATCACCTGTTTGTGGAACTTCCGCAGGGACTTGTACTTCTTGGCTCCTGGAGTCTTCAGACGGTAGATGTTGTACGCATTGAGGACCGACATATCTACCGTATGCAGGATAAACTTCTTGTACCACCTGCAAGATGTTCGCAGGCAGTCGATGAAGTCCATCTGCATGTCGGACTTGTCGACGAGGCGCATATTTAGGTTGTAGTCCAGGACAGCAGCTGGTTTCTGGACGGGGTTCTTGGTTCTTCGGTTCACCTTCCCTGTGGCGACCATCTCAGCCTTGTGGCATGTGGTGAGGAGGTTGACCTTGCGCTGGTCATGCAGTGGATGGAGAGGATGGGGCCACTCTTCTTGTGGAAGATGTCCGCCTTCTTCATCTAGGTTGGGTAGCCTGGCATGCCCTTCCTCTTGCCCTTGACTGTGCCGACAGTTCCGGTCTTGCGGTCATGGAGGTACTTGGTCAGGAGAGGCGACGTGTAGTAATTATCTGTGTAGAGGATGTGGTTTTTATTGAAGTGCTTCTCCATCATCTTCTTCACTACAGCGCCACCAAAACCAATGAGGGGGTCAGTCACAATTTCTCCACCCTTGCCGCTGTAGACTATAAAGTCCAGCACATACCCCGTCAAACAGTCGCAGAGGACGAAGAGCTTGATGCCGAAGCGGTGTCTCTTGGACGGGATATACTGTCGGAAGTGCAGCCTACCACGGAACAGGACCAGAGACTCGTCGAGGCACATCTTCTGGAAAGGAATCAGGTAGGTGGTGAACCGATGACGTATCATGTCATACAGCTTCCTGATCTTCCATAATGAGTCGGGAAGGTGGACTGCCATGTTGTTTGTCAGGTGGAGATAGGAGAGGATGTCGAAGTACCTGTCCCTGGACATGTATTTGCCAAATGATGGAGTCGTTATGATGTCGCCAGTGATCCAGTAGTCAGCCAGAACGTGCTTCCTTATATGAGTCATCAGTATTGTGAGTGCCAAGAACACATATAGTTCTGCCACAGTGACAGCTCTCCATGCCACCATCTTGGCACTGGTCTTCCTCCTAAGAAAGTTGGCACAGATCTCATGATGGTTGTTGGTCTCCTCGACGAGGTATTCCATGACTTCATTGTCATAGAAGCCACAGAAAATTTCACTGGGGGTAGCAGCTGGGCCACAGGAAAATGTTGGTGACACCCCGGAACCCATCTGTACACCTCGTCAAAGGCAGGACAATCTGGCTCAAAATCAGCCCCATCTGTCCACACAAACAGGTCGGATGCTGATGCTCGAGCACGTGCAGGTGCAGCAGGCACACGCCCTGGATGCCCTGGCACACGCCCTTGGCCACGCGGACACCCTACACGCCCACGCCCACGCCCAGGGGCAGCGGCGTCGGCAGACTGACCACGTCCACGACCGCCCTCTCGCTCGTCTTGTCGGGACTTCCTCTTCCTCTTCCTGTTCCTCTTCCTCCTCAGGGGACGTCAGGTCATCTGGGGCAATGTTGGGGTCGTCAGCATCCTCTTCAGGAGACAATTCGGGTGAAGAAGTGACCGGGCGTCGGCGGTGTGGGGCGCGGGAGGCTGCGGGAGCTTCAACAATGGGAGCCTCGGCCTCGGGAGTTGGGCTCCTTTTGCGGCGAGCCGAGGGCTTCTCCGCATCAAATAATGCTCTGTGGTGTGTTGAGGGCTGTGGCACACTAGTAATACCACTTGAAGAGGCCCTTTGGTCATCCTGAAGGAGAGATGAAGCCGAGGGCTGTGGGTGACCCACGCGGCGTCCCGGGTCAAGGCGTCGGGACAATGGAATGCGGGTGGTTGCTAGACCAGGGTCGGCGTCACTATCACTGTCTTCAGCTTCCCTATCCTTTTCTGCGGCTGCCCTGCGTGCTTTTTTAGCTGCACTTTTCACCAACGATTGTTTATAGAAATATTTGCCCACTTTCAAGGGCGTACGGACAGGCAAAGGGGAAGGTCCTGGGCTACTAGGGCTAGGCCTAGGCTGACATAGCAAAGATGGCGAGGGGGTAGGCCTAGGTTCTAGCACACTTGGAAGTTCAATGCCACCTTCCTGAAACACTTCCACATCAGGATCATCACTACTGTCTCCCCCCCTCAAATAAATCCACATTATCGTCGTCTCCAAAGCCAACGAAATCGTCATCTTCGCTTGCAGTTATAAATTGTTCTTTGTCCACCAAGCTTTCACCACTGCTCTCTTCACTATCAAAAAGTTGTCGCTGTATAGCGCTATCACTCAACAAACGCTTAACTTTCTTTTGTTGAGCTTTCTTCTCGGTTGCAACAGGCGTCGAAGTTGCAAGCGGGGTAGCAGTGGGGCCCGCGGAAGGTTGCAGCGAATCGGACACGTCGGAAATACAGTAAACTTCCGTTAATCCGAAGGGCAGCGGACCGGCCCTCGTTCGGATTAGTGGATTTTTCGGATTATCGGACTTTACCCCTATGAACCTGTGTATGATGAAAACATCGAGACATTAGGCCACCCAAATGACACAATGGTGCACACACACATATCATATGTTCATGAAATCACTTCAAAAGTTTACCATTGTCATTGTAGCCTATTACCTACTTCAAAACATTCAGATTAATGGTCAAAGGAATCTGCTGATATAAACGTCTTCTTCTTCTTCCGTCAACGAGTTTGTCTTGCTCTTTAAGATCAGATGTGGTTCGGGAAGTAATGCCTTAACAACGGCACCTCCCTGAGAAGTTCTTGTAATTTTCCTTTTGT
Organism: Lithodes maja; assembly: GCA_037953745.1. Lineage (NCBI taxonomy): Eukaryota > Metazoa > Arthropoda > Malacostraca > Decapoda > Lithodidae > Lithodes > Lithodes maja. The sequence continues at coordinate 76,759 of JBAKBP010009718.1, read as the reverse complement.
GATTTTCCTTTTGTGATGTGCTCTGTTATATTATATTGTATTGAAAGCACCCTTGTCTTGTTGTCTTGAAAGCACCCTTGGGACGCTCCGATCACTGAACTATAAATAGTAGCGTATCGGAACGTCCAAAGGTGCGTTTTCAAGCTCAAGGCTAATACATCCAAAGGTGCATTTTCAAGCTCAAGACTGAATGTGCTTGCAGAAAATGCGGTTCAAGCCAGTAGCGCATCGGAGCGTCCCAAGGATGCGTTCAAGAGCAAAACAAACTCTCTAGCAGACGATGTGGAAGAAGAAGAAGAAGAAGAAGGTGTTTAGTTTATATCAGTAGCTTCCTTTGACCATTAATCTGAATGTTTTGAAGTAGGTAATAGGCTACAATGACAATGGTAAACTTTTAAAGTGAATTCATGAACATATGATATGTGTGTGCTCCATTATGTGTCATTTGAGTGGCCTAATGCCTCAAAAAGGGGACTTTGGGACTTCTTGAAATTCGGACCATTGGGAGAATTCGGATTTGGCCTCAAATTGAAAAATTCGGACTATTGGGAGATTCGAATCATCGGTCGTCGGATTAACGGACTTTTACTGTAATTTTTTCAGTATAACTCGCTATGGCGGCCATGTACGAACTGATAACACTAGTACAGTCAGGACCCCCAATACACGATTCCACAATGCGCGAAAACCCTAATACACGAGTTACCCCTCGAAAATAACATTAATTAATTAAACATTAATTACGCGAGGTGGTACCACAATACACGAATCGAGAGCTAAGAAGGGGCCAAATCCGCTATTCCCGCTTGATACGCGAGCACGTCTACGTTTCGCGAGGCCCAGGAGTAGCTCCGAAAAAAGAAGAAGACGGGCATACGCCTGCCTTCCCTCCCGCTTACCCTCCCTCCCTCCCTCCCACAGTCCCGCTCAAGCGCTCATAGCCGTGCGGAGTGACCAAACGTTTGTAGTGCCTGCCACTTTTTTCGCCATGCCACGCCAATATAAGAAGATAACACACAAAATGAAGGTGGAAGTGTTGGATCGCAAGAAAAAAGGAGAAGGAAACTGTGCAATAGGCTTGTCAGAGTAAACTGTTCGTACGATTTGGTCAGGGAGGGAGAAGTTGGAGAAAATCGTGAAGTCCTACGGTCCTAGTCCTAGCCTATCTACTACTAATTTTAAGGTAAGGTTTCATATTTTTATTCATTGTTCTTCTTATATATAAGATATAGACTGTACTGTAGAGCCAAAAATGTCGAAAATAGGGCCAAAAATGTCGAAAATAGGCCATAATTGAGAGATGTCACCCAATCTAATTATTCCCATTTAAAGTTAGTTCCACAATACACGAATTCACAATACGTGATGCCTCCTGTCACCCCTAGTCTCGCGAATTGGGGGTCCTGACTGTAGTTGAGGCTTGGTGGCGCTGCGGTCGCTCTTGCAATGCAAAATTTGGCCGCACAAATTTTGAAGCACGCTTTCAAGCACAGGGATTTTAAAAGGACACCCGGGCACCTGCCCTTCTTTTGTGGTGTCTTTAGAAAATGCTGCCCGGGCTGGAAGGGTTAAAGGCCCGATGTCTTCAACGTATGAACGTACTTAAATCCATTACTAGAGTCCATTGGGGTGCTGATCGTCCCTCACTCCTCTTGTTCTATAGAGCCACCATTCTGTCGGTACTTGATTATGGTTGCTTAGTATATGGTACAGCTTCTGATGCGGCGTTGCGGGCGTTAGATTCGGTCCATCACCTCGGGGTACGCATTAGTTCGGGGGTGTTTCGTTCATCGCGGATCTGCAATGTCCTCTGTGAGGCTGGGGTGTTGCCCCTGACTTATCACCGTCATCTGGTCCAAATGCGTACGGCAATCCAACTAAGCTCTCGGCCAACTCTGTTGGATCTCTTTCTTCCAACAGAGAACAGTGGGTGGGTGCCCAACCCCGAAAAGGGTTGAAATAGGGGAGCTATCCCCCCGCCAAAGGCGGCTTTCTAGGGCCTTTCCTAGCTGATGCTGAGAGGATTGGGTTCTAGTCATGTGGTGATGGGCTGGTCTATCAGAGTGAGAACTGAGCAATCTCTGCCATACCCATAGCTTACTCTGACTTCCTTTTACTTATATATTTTCTAGATCTCAAGTGACGGCGTCTCTAACGTGGATTGACCTCCCAATCTACCAAGATTGGAAGCCAAAGCGTCACATTTTTCCCTTGCCCCTCAACTTTCTCTTCATAATTGCTGAGGGGCACAGGGCCCTGGGTGGGGCTTTGGTTTCCCGGGCGTTTCCGCACCCTCCTCAAGCTCCCCGCCATGGAGTGGCTTCGGTCACCCAGGCTTTATTGTGGTCGGCGGGGAGGGTTCTGTGGGGGCGCTCAGTTATGGCCTTGGCCTTGCTCGGGGCCTTGGGGCTGTTCGGCCAGGCAGCTTGGGGAACAACAACAACAACAACAGAGAACAGTGTTCCCTTTTCCGTTCCGTCTTTCCCATTATTGTCACGCCAGCTCTTTGCTTCTTACAACATCCCCATTCCCCGCTTACCTCTTCTCACACACCTCACTACCCTGTGGGCTTATACCCGCCCTGATGTCTGCTTTCACCTAGCGGAAGCGTGTGCTACACTTCACCCGCTGCAATGTGTTAGCATTGCTCTGCGGCATCTGTCAGATCATGGCCCTGCTGAATTCATTTACACCGATGGATCGAAACAGGCTGAAGCCACGGGCTGCGCTGCAATTTCTACGCATGATACTTATCAGTGCACCCTTCATCCGTACTCCACTGTCTTTACCGCAGAATTATGGGCTATCCACGGGGCCCTGGCCATCGTCTCCATGCTTCCTAACACCTATTCCCGTATTGTCATTTGCAGCGATTCTCGAAGCGCTCTGCAGGCGTTATGCGATTACGCTCCCGCCGATCCGTTAGTGAAGACCATCTTGCATAAAATACACCTTTTACAGTGCGGGGGTCTTTCCTTCACACTATGTTGGATCCCTGCGCATGTGGGCATCGAAGGAAATGAGACCGCGGACCTTCTTGCAAAAGAGGCTTGTTGTGGTTCTCCCTCTCTTCTTCTCCAGAGGCCAAAGGATGTTTTCCCGGTCTTACAGCAACGCGTACTTGATGCATGGCGTGATGAATGGCATTCACAACCTGAATCTAATAATTTCCGTTCACTTAAGGATGACATTTTCTTGTGGCCTTCGTCGATTGCTTCATGTCGAGCGGACCAAACAGTTTTAACGCGTTTACGTATTGGTCACACACGTCTTACTCACAGTTACTTAATGACCACCCCTCGCGATCCACCGCCTGAGTGTCAACTATGTCACACCCCATTAACAGTCCATCATTTTCTCTGTATCTGTCCGGTGTATGAACCAGAACGACAACGATTCCTGCAGCACGCCTCTTTCCACTCTATACTATCTGAGTCACCCTCCTTCAATTTCGCTCCTATCCGACACTTCCTGAGAGCCACCAAACTATATGATGACATATGACTAAGTCTGACAGTTCCATGACTTGACTTTACATCTCCTCACCGAACACTAGCCTTATGAGGTCCCTGGCCCAGTGGGCTAGTATAAAATAAACACATCTACAACAACTATGTCAACAGCTTTTTCTCCTCCATATCTCAGCATCTCACCTGGGATGTTATCTACTCCAGCAGCTTTGCCCATTTTAAGTCTATTGATTGCTTCTTTTATTTCTTCTCTGCTTATCTGGCTTTCAACTACCCTGTTTATTCTACCTCTCTCCATTCCCATGGATGAAATTTTGCCTTCCCCCTACTCTCTACAGCTAAGCTACTAAAATGATCTTAACATACTTTCACTACACCATCACCCTCCACTACCTTCCCATTCATGTCCCTCATTCTACCACCTGAGACACACTCAGTCTTCTTCCCTCTGGCTTTTTTAACAGCTTTGTTGTTGTTGTTCCCCAAGCTGCCTGGCCGAACAGCCCCAAGGCCCCGAACAAGGCCAAGGCCATAACCGAGCGCCCCCACAGAACCCTTCCCTGCCGACCACAATAAAGCCTGGGTGACCGAAGCCACTCCATGGCGGGGAGCTGAGGAGGGTGCAGAAACGCCCGGGAAACCAAAGACCCACCCAGGGCCCTGTGCCCCTCAGCAATTATGAAGAGAAAGTTGAGGGGCAAAGGAAAAATGTGACGCTTTGGCTTCCAATCTTGGTAGATTGGGAGGTCAATCCACGGAAGAGACGCCGTCACTTGAGATCTAGAAAATATATAAGTAAAAGGAACAGTCAGAGTAAGCTATGGGTATGGCAGAGATCGCTCAGTTCTCACTCTGATAGACCAGCCCATCACCACTTAACAGCTTTGTAGTATGCTTTCTTGTCATTCAGAAACTGTTCACTAATCTTTTTCCCATATTCCTCATCTGCCTTCCTTTTAGCGTCTTGTATCGTCCTCTTCACTCTTTGTTTCAAATATTTATATTCTTCTTTCCTCGCATCTCTAGTTTCTCTAGGTATATTCTTTTGCAGCATACTCTTTCTCAACTCTTTCTTCTTTTTCACTATTTCTTCTATCTCTTTGCTAAACCATGTGTTACCTTTCTTCCACATTTTAAATGTTTTCTTCCCACATACTTTCTCAGCTGCTTTAGTCATGGAGTATCTTGTACCTTTCCATACTTCATCTACAGTATATCCCAGATCTATCATCACATCCATGTCCTTTATGGTCTCTTTCAGGATATCCTTGTATGTTGTTGCATTACATTCTTCATTTAATTTTCTCACATTTATTCTTTCTACTGTCAGTTTTCTCTCTTTCCTCTCATATTTCCACTCCTTCCTTATCCTCACTTTTGTCAGCACTGTATAGTGATCTGATCCCGTCAGCATACCTCGTACAGCTTTTGAATCTAAAATTCTTCCTTTCAGTCTGGAGTCCATCATGGTGTAGTCAATTAGAGATTTCTGTTCCTGCTCACCTTCACCTCTGTGCCATGTACAGTAAAAGTCCGTTAATCCGACGACCGATGATTCGAATCTCCCAATAGTCCGAATTTTTCAATTTGAGGCCAAATCCGAATTCTCCCGATGGTCCGAATTTCAAGAAGTCCCAAAGTCCCCTTTTTGAGGCATTAGGCCACTCAAATGACACATAATGGAGCACACACATATCATATGTTCATGAATTCACTTTAAAAGTTTACCATTGTCATTGTAGCCTATTACCTACTTCAAAACATTCAGATTAATGGTCAAAGGAAGCTACTGCTATAAATGTAAACACCTTCTTCTTCTTCTTCTTCTTCCACATCGTCTGCTAGAGAGTTTGTTTTGCTCTTGAATGCATCCTTGGGACGCTCCGATGCGCTACTGGCTTGCACCGCATTTTCTGCAAGCACATTCAGTCTTGAGCTTGAAAATGCACCTTTGGATGTATTAGCCTTGAGCTTGAAAACGCACCTTTGGACGTTCCAATACGCTACTATTTATAGTTCAGTGATCGGAGCGTCCCAAGGGTGCTTTCAAGACAACAAGACAAGGGTGCTTTCAATACAATATAATATAACAGAGCACATCACAAAAGGAAAATTACAAGAACTTCTCAGGGAGGTGCCGTTGTTAAGGCATTACTTCCCGAACCACATCTGATCTTAAAGAGCAAGACAAACTTGCTAGTAGACGGAAGAAGAAGAAGACGTTTATATCAGCAGATTCCTTTGACCATTAATCTGAATGTTTTGAAGTAGGTAATAGGCTACAATGACAATGGTAAACTTTTGAAGTGATTTCATGAACATATGATATGTGTGTGTGCACCATTGTGTCATTTGGGTGGCCTAATGTCTCGATGTTTTCGTCATACACAGGTTCAAAAAAATCACAAAAGGAAAATTACAAGAACTTCTCAGGGAGGTGCCGTTGTTAAGGCATTACTTCCCGAACCACATCTGATCTTAAAGAGCAAGACAAACTCGGAAGAAGAAGAAGACGTTTATATCAGCAGATTCCTTTGACCATTAACCTCTGAAGTGTGCACGGGGGTAAATGAAAACCTCCCCCTGTGCTGACGTATTTGAGGTTTTTCGTCACTAAAATATTCATTGTACCATTAATAGCATTAATAATTATCCATATGCGCCTATTTTGGGTTGATTATAAAGGTATTAACCTGAAACAACAATAAAACGAGTGAAAACAGCGTTTGGATGGTCAAAATCGGAGATATAGCCCGCGAGTTGTATAATGTATGGGTGAGGCAAGCTACCTTCCCGCCCATTTTCCCCAAGGCCACTGCGACACAGTCGATCGATACTCTCTCTCTCTTGCACTCGATGGCCATCAGTGATGACAACACCCTGCTTGCAACTCGCTAATGTTAGCACGAAAATATACCTCAGAATAAGGGAATAATAGGGAAAATAGGTGATAACTGAGGAATAGGAGGAAAGTGGGGAAGGAGGGGAGGTAGAGGACTGAGATTTTTCATGGCCCAGGGGCCAAACAAAAATAAAAAAATAAAAAAATAAAAATAAAAAAAATATTTTTTTTTCGATGTAAAAAGTTGATTTTTAGTTTTACTTACTCAGGAGAGTCTTCCCGCAGTCCGCCGGGGGAACTCTTAAGAGTCTTCCCGCAGCTCCCGGGTTAATCTGAATGTTTTGAAGTAGGTAATAGGCTACAATGACAATGGTAAACTTTTGAAGTGATTTCATGAACATATGATATGTGTGTGTGCACCATTGTGTCATTTGGGTGGCCTAATGTCTGATGTTTTCGTCATACACAGGTTCATAGGGGTAAAGTCCGATAATCCGAAAAATCCACTAATCTGAACGAGGGCCGGTCCCCTGCCCTTCGGATTAACGGAAGTTTACTGTATATCTATGTATATGACGATGTTAAAAAAATGTGTTAGCCACAAACATTTCTCTCTCTGCACATACAGTAAACTTCCGTTAATCCGAAGGGCAGCGGACCGGCCCTCGTTCGGATTAGTGGATTTTTCGGATTATCGGACTTTACCCCTATGAACCTGTGTATGATGAAAACATCGAGACATTAGGCCACCCAAATGACACAATGGTGCACACACACATATCATATGTTCATGAAATCACTTCAAAAGTTTACCATTGTCATTGTAGCCTATTACCTACTTCAAAACATTCAGATTAATGGTCAAAGGAATCTGCTGATATAAACGTCTTCTTCTTCTTCTGTCAACTAGCGAGTTTGTCTTGCTCTTTAAGATCAGATGTGGTTCGGGAAGTAATGCCTTAACAACGGCACCTCCCTGAGAAGTTCTTGTAATTTTCCTTTTGTGATTTTCCTTTTGTGATGTGCTCTGTTATATTATATTGTATTGAAAGCACCCTTGTCTTGTTGTCTTGAAAGCACCCTTGGGACGCTCCGATCACTGAACTATAAATAGTAGCGTATCGGAACGTCCAAAGGTGCGTTTTCAAGCTCAAGGCTAATACATCCAAAGGTGCATTTTCAAGCTCAAGACTGAATGTGCTTGCAGAAAATGCGGTGCAAGCCAGTAGCGCATCGGAGCGTCCCAAGGATGCGTTCAAGAGCAAAACAAACTCTCTAGCAGACGATGTGGAAGAAGAAGAAGAAGAAGAAGGTGTTTACGTTTATATCAGTAGCTTCCTTTGACCATTAATCTGAATGTTTTGAAGTAGGTAATAGGCTACAATGACAATGGTAAACTTTTAAAGTGAATTCATGAACATATGATATGTGTGTGCTCCATTATGTGTCATTTGAGTGGCCTAATGCCTCAAAAAGGGGACTTTGGGACTTCTTGAAATTCGGACCATTGGGAGAATTCGGATTTGGCCTCAAATTGAAAAATTCGGACTATTGGGAGATTCGAATCATCGGTCGTCGGATTAACGGACTTTTACTGTACTTCTAAAAGGAAGTCACCATTCATGTTCCTACCCTCCACACCCCATTTACCCACTATACCTTCTATCTCCTCGTTTCCAACTCTACCATTCATGTCACCTACAGTAGAACCTCGCTCTTTCGGACTAATTGGGGGAGACCCCTGTCCGAAAGTGTCAAAAGTCCGAAAGGGCCGAGATCGAAATTCACACTTCAGCCATTCGGATTTGTCTGAATGGCTGAAATAATGTCCGAAGTTTATAAGTCCGAACCTCGGCTCTTGGTCCGAATGCGATTTAATTTTTCTCAGCCTTTCAAACAAATCCGAAAGGCTGAAATAATGTCCGAAGTTTATAAGTCCGAATACACATTCACCGACCGTATACCGGTGAATAGGCCTATACTGTACTTTCAATATTGGCAAGTGCATTTGGAGCGCCGAGATTCATCAGCTGATTTTCCGAGTGACCGATATCGTCGAAATACGATAATTTAATCATAAGTACTATATATCTTGGAGATATACTGTATATAGCTACTATTTATAGTTCAGTGATCGGAGCGTCCCAAGGGTGCTTTCAAGACAACAAGACAAGGAGATAGAAGGTATATCTTGGAGAAGGCCTATGACAGAGTGGATAGAGAAGGTTTGTGGAAAGTACTTAGAATATACGGAGTAGAGGGCAAGTTGCTGAAAGCAGTGAAGAGCATGTATGAGGGTGCAAAGGCGGCAGTACGTGTGGAGAGTGAGCAGAGCGAGTTCTTTGACCTGAATGTTGGTTTGAAACAGGGGTGTGTGATGTCCCCGTGGTTGTTTACTGTATATATGGATGGAGTTATGAAAGAAATACTATCAAGAGCAGTGGATGTTGGTGTATCGCTGAAAAGGGAGGGAATTGAGTGGAAGCTACCTATACTGCTGTTTGCGGATGATACAGTTCTGATGAGTGATAATGAATGGGAGTTGCAGGGTCTGGTAAATGAGTTTGGAACTGTGTGCGAAAAACGGAATTTGAAGGTAAATACGGGGAAGAGCAAGGTTATGGTCTTCGAAAGGGGTGAAGTCACAGAGTGTGAGGTGAAGCTGAACGGTCAGGCTATGGAGATCGTCAACTCTTTTAAGTATCTGGGCAGTGTGTTGAGTAAAGATGGGACTATGGATGAAGAGGTGCGGGAGAGGGTACAACAGGGGAAGAGGGTTGTAGGAACGCTAAAAGCAGTAACAAGAAATAGGGTGGTCAGTATGGAAGTGAAGAAGTCCTTGCATGACAGTGTGGTAATCCCGACACTGACTTACGGAAGCGAAGCATGGACGTTGATTGAGAGACTCAGACCAAGAGTGAGAGCAGTGGAAATGAATTACTTAAGGAGTGCGTGCGGAGTTACATGGAGGGATAGACAGACTAATGAGGAAGTAAGAAGGAGGTGTGGTGTGGAGGTAGATGTGCTGGAAAGTGTGAAAAGGAACAACTTGAGATGGTTCGGCCATATGGAACGTATGGAAAGCGAGAGAATGACTAAGAGGGTGTACGAGAGCGAGGTGGAGGGACAGAGGGGGAGAGGTAGACCGAATATGAGGTGGAAGGATGGAGTGAGGAACTACATGAACGAAGGCGGTGCTGGTTGGGGGGAGGGGCGTCGACTGACTGGGGACAGAGGTGCATGGGGGCGGTTCGTTCGTGGCCACCCCTTCGGGGATCACGGCGTCGGGCAATAGATAGATAGATAGACTATATATCTTATATACTTGCCTTAATTCTTTATAATATTTCATAATAAACTTATATAAAAGGAGTTATAAGTTCAAATGAAAAATCAGTCTACCGGCGGTACCATTACCGAAACACGTGTGTGTGTTATTTGCCGTGTTACTGGTGTTTGGCTATGTCGAGTGAGTGAGTGTGTGTGTATTTACCTATTTGTATTTACCTATTTGTAGTTTACAGGAATTGAGCAGCGCTCGTGTTGTCCTGTCTTAGTTACTTTATAATCAATCCATTTTACTTAGACAAGTATCTTAATGGATATTCCCAGTTCCCAGTATTTTGGACTAACATATCATAACTTATGTTGCCCTATTTCCATATTTACTTTTATCCAACCTAGATTTGAACATGTTAATGTTCCTCGCTGTGTGTTCTTGTGTGTGCGTGTGTTCAACTAAAGATGCGCGGCGCATTGTTTTCGTGTCAAATAAATGGCATTTCATAGTACCAATGGACTTATTTGGATATATTATTGGCCCTTGGTATGAAGGTACAGTATGTTGCCACTGTAATAATGCTGACAACTAAATACATAAATGACTAATAAAGTAGGCCTGGGCTTATACGGCGAATATATCACTATAACCTATTTCCTAGGGTGAAAATAATTACTGCTCTTCATACCAGGGGTCAATAATATATCCAATTAAGTCCATTGGTAGCCTACTATGAAATTACATTTATTTGACACGAAAACAATGCCGAGCATCTTTAGTTGAACACACACACACACACACTCGACATAGCCACACAACAATAACACACACGTGTGTGTTACAAATTGTTGTTGTTGTTGTTGCTAGGCTGGCCAACAATCTACTGCCTTCAATAAAGATACAGTTTATTGGATTTTTCTTTGGCTTTTACTATTATAAATCTTATTTGGTAAAATGAAATTCAATTCCATAGAGTATAATTACAATAAAATTTTATTGCATACAGAAATAACTCCCTACCTAGACCGATCAATACGGCCGACATAGCTACACAAGAACACACACACATATACGCACATGACACGCACGAGACACCAGCTGACTCGAGAGGAAGCGGTCCACAGGCTCCAGCTGATTTCTACTTACATGGTTGAAGGTGGGAGTGAGCTATAATCTATCTCTTATTCATAATTATGTAAAGGGGACTCCAGGGATAAGGATGGTGATAAAAAACAAGTAAACTTCGGCTGGCAAGTGGGAAATTAGTGACTAATACTAGAGGGTGTGAGTGAATCATCGGAAGAGACCACACAATATTGTTGTTTCGGCGCGGGAAGTTCTCGGCTCAGTATGGTGGGTAAAAGTACCTGTATATGTCATATGTAAGTGTATTACCCAGCACAAGAGGCAAGATATTTGGTTCCAGCTACAAGAGGAAATAGGTGGGGAAGATGGTTAATGAAGGTGACGAGGGGGCTGAGGAAGAGAGGGGTGATAAAGGCCGGAGTGACGAATCGGAGGGAGAGCCGGATTTTCCCGGTTTCATGAAAACATGGACAGCTGAGGACACTGGAAAATTTTGCTACATGCTATTGAACAAAATCAAGAACTTGGAGGACCGAGTGACCGGCTTGGAGATAGTTAAGAAGGAAATTGTTACAGAGAATGGGGAGTTGAAGAACAGGTTGGAGTTAGTGGAGAGAGAAAAGGCAGTGATAATGACTAGACTAGACACCAGTATCTCTGAAGGTAAAAATGCTTGGGGAATGACTAGAGACCAAGTGGTAAAAGATTTAGACAGTGTAAGGACGGCAAACAGTGACGAATTCAGGAAGATAATGGATGAACAGAAACAGCAAGATGTTAGGATAAAGGACCAGGTAAAAAGTATGGTTAAGCAAGGCATCCACGAAAACTCTCAGGCCATCCAGGAAGAAAGTCGTAGGGCTAACTGCCTCATAATATCAGGGGTGGAAGAAAAGGAGGAACTAGACTGGACAAAACGAAGAGAAAAGGATGAAGGTCGCATCAACAAGATTCTGGAATGTATTAAGGATGAGGAGGACACCTGGAAGGAGGAAATATCAGACATGTTTAGGCTGGAAAAATATACAAAGGAATACAATAGACTGGTAAAAATCGAATTTAAGTCAAGAAGGACATGTGATGAAATCATGGCAGTAGCAGCTAGGCTAAAAGGGTTAGAGGGTAGGGACAAAATCTACATCAGGCGGGACATACCAGAAGAAGAGAGAAAGAAGGAGGCTGAACTAAGGAAAACCGCCAAAGAGGACAGAACAAGAAAAGAATAAGTTTTTTTACGGAGTAAGAAAGGGGAAGATTATGAAACTTTCGGTAAAGAGAAACTAAAAGAAAAAGAGGGTAGGGAACAGACCGCCGCAGATAAGGCACTTGGAGCAGGTAATGGGGGACTAGAAAGTATAAGGATTCTATATAGCAATGTCGATGGGATAATCTCTAAGAAATTAGAACTAACAGACTTACTCAATACTAAGAAACCAGAAATAGTATGTCTCACTGAGGCAAAACTAAGAGAGGAACTTGATATAAATCTGCTAGGATGGTCTGAATACAGGATTTGGAGGAGGGACAGAAAATTTTGACATGGAGGTGGAGTGTGCATCTTTACTAGGAAAGCTTTGATTGTGTCTGAGATAAAACTAGAAACTTCAACAGCAGAAGTTTTAGCACTAGAAATTGGTGGAAACGAAAAAATAGTGGTGATAGTAGCGTATGTACCTCCCAAGACGAAGACATGGAGTAAGGAGGAGCATAGCCTAATGCGTGAGGAAACAATTAGTGTGCTAGAAAATATCTTGGCTTCAAAGGATTAAATAGTCATGTGTGGGGACTTTAACTGCAAGGAAGTGAATTGGGAAGAACTTGAACCCGGAACAGGAGAGGAAAGTTGGGGCTATGAATTTTTAAGTATGGCCATGGAAAATTCTATATACCAACATGTAAAAGAGTCAACAAGAGTAAGGGGAAGTGATCAACCAGCTAGATTGGACCTTCTCTTCACAAGAAGGGAGGAGGAGGTTCAAAGTATTCAGTACCTATGCCCACTAGGAAAAAGCGACCATGCAGTTCTCGACATAGACCTACTATTGAAGCATAATCTACCCAAGGAAAGGGAAAAGCACAAGGAAAATCACTGGATGTATTCCAGAACCGATTTCGCAGGACTACGGGATTTTTTCAAGTCACAAAATTGGGATCAGGTGTTATCTGAAAGTGAGGTAGACAAAAAACTCAAGGCATTCATGGAGATCTATGATACTGGTATAAAAACTTTTGTCCCTATCTATCTATCTATCTATATGCTCAGGCCCAATCCCCATTTTGGGGGTAGCCGACTCAAGACAGAGCAAGAACAGGGAAAATACAAAAACATAAAACAAAAATAAACACAGATAAAAAACACAAACTCACACACATCCAGGTCACCCAGGAGAAGACCCAGAGACCAGGGTTACCAAGGTCGCTCCAGCACTCCCCCGGCCCCTGACCACCCGGAGAGGTTCCGATCTCGGCAGGCAGACATGCAGCGGAGCCAAAGCCACAAGCCCTCCCACCACACTTCCAGGCACACCCTTCATATTAATCGTCCCCCCGGGCCAGGCGCCTGATGGACTATTATCTAGTCAAACTTGCGCCCGACCCCTTACTCCAAATGACCACGTGTTCACTCAACTATTCACAAGCATTCTCCATTCACTCCTGTCCACCACCACTTCCCCTGCCTGATCTATAGTCATTCCTCTATCATCCAAAGCCTTTCTTACACAGTCTCTCCATCTCAATGGGGGTCTTCCTGCCCTTCTATCTCCCCTTGTACCTGACTCACATATTCTCTTTGTAAGCCTTTCATCTCCCATTCGTTCAACATGACCATACCAGCTCAGCACCCTTCTGTCCACTCTGGCTGACAAATGTTCCTGCTGCCCCACTCTCCTACGTATCTCTTCATTCCTCAATCTGTCTCTACGAGTAACTCCACACATACTCCTCAAGCAGTACTTTACAGTACAGTACAAGCATGTACTTTTGTCCCAAAGTACATTAATAACAGAAAAAAAGGAAATCGCAAAGAATGGTTTAACCGCGAATGTAGGCTAGCACAGGAAGCAAAAAACAAAGCCTGGAAAAAGATGAGAAACTGGGATTCGGAAGATAACAGGCAAAAGTATAAAGAGGAGAGAAACAAATACACAGAAATAAGGAGGAGGTCAGAGGCAAACCATGAGAAAGGGATAGTGGAGAACTATGGAAAGAATCCCCAAAAAAAATTCAAGTTTGTAAACGGCAAAAGGAAGATAAAAGCCACAATCGTAAAGATTAAAAGTGGAAACAGAATCATAGAAGAGGATACAGAAATTGCGGAAGAACTAAAGAGAAATTTTGCATCAGTATTTACAAAAGAAGGAGAATTCATTGCACCAGAAACCAATGAGATAGGTACAGAGGAAATGCCGGAAGTCACATTTAACAGAGCAGAGCTCATAGACATAATGAGTAAGGTGGATCCAAACAAAGCCGCCGGACCGGACGGAGTATCAGGCTGGATTATAAAAGAAAATGCCAAAGAACTGAGTATACCATTATATGATATAATGACCAAATCATTGGACACAGGGTGTGTCCACAGGTGTGTGGAGTGAGGAGAAGAGGGAGGGGAGTGAAAGGTACAGCATGGTGGACAGAAGAGGTAAGAATAGCTGTGGAAGAAAAGAAGAAAGCATATAGAGAGTGGTTGGGTAGTAGAGGGAATGAAGATTCCGAGAGACAGAAACGAGCGAGGTACGTGGAGAGTAAGAGGGTGGTGAAGAGAGTAGTGAAGGAAAGTAAGAGAAGAGTAGATGAGGAATTTGGAAGGAATCTGAGTGTAAAATGGAGGGAGAGTAAGAAACTGTTCTGGAAAGAAGTCAAGAAAGTTAGGGAAGGTAGCAAGGGAAACAGTAAGGGTGTGAAAGATAAGAATGGGAGAATGCTAGCCGAGAAGCAAGAGAGAGTCGAAAGATGGAGGGAGTACTTCAGTGAGTTGCTAAATGAAAGGAATGAAGAGCCAGCAAACATAGCTGGATATGGTATGGGAGGGAGAAGAAGAGAAGTAGTGGAGGAGGAGGTGGGGATCAGGAGGTCAGAAGTGTGGGAAGCCATGAAAAGAGTGAAGTTGGGGAAAGCACCAGGAACAGATGGAGTGTGTGGGGAAATGTTGAGGTATGGTGGTGAGATAGTGATAGAATGGGTATGGAAAATGTGCAAACTAGCATGGGAGAAGGGGAGTGCACCCGATGACTGGAAGACTGGCATAATAGTCCCCCTATATAAGGGCAAAGGGGAAAGAGGAGTGTGTGGTAACCACCGAGGAATATGTCTTCTAAGCGTAGTAGGGAAGGTATACAGTAGGGTAGTGATTGAGAGAGTGAGAGTGAGAACGGAGAAATGGATAGGCGACGAGCAGGGAGGCTTTAGGAAGGGAAGAGGATGTGTAGATCAGATTTTTACCCTGAATTGTGTTGTGGAGAAGTATCTGGAGAAGAAACAAAAGGTGTATGTTGCCTTTATGGACTTGGAGAAGGCCTATGACAGAGTGGATAGAGAAGGTTTGTGGAAAGTACTTAGAATATACGGAGTAGAGGGCAAGTTGCTGAAAGCAGTGAAGAGCATGTATGAGGGTGCAAAGGCGGCAGTACGTGTGGAGAGTGAGCAGAGCGAGTTCTTTGACCTGAATGTTGGTTTGAAACAGGGGTGTGTGATGTCCCCGTGGTTGTTTACTGTATATATGGATGGAGTTATGAAAGAAATACTATCAAGAGCAGTGGATGTTGGTGTATCGCTGAAAAGGGAGGGAATTGAGTGGAAGCTACCTATACTGCTGTTTGCGGATGATACAGTTCTGATGAGTGATAATGAATGGGAGTTGCAGGGTCTGGTAAATGAGTTTGGAACAGTGTGCGAAAAACGGAATTTGAAGGTAAATACGGGGAAGAGCAAGGTTATGGTCTTCGAAAGGGGTGAAGTCACAGAGTGTGAGGTGAAGCTGAATGGTCAGGCTATGGAGATCGTCAACTCTTTTAAGTATCTGGGCAGTGTGTTGAGTAAAGATGGGACTATGGATGAAGAGGTGCGGGAGAGGGTACAACAGGGGAAGAGGGTTGTAGGAATGCTAAAAGCAGTAACAAGAAATAGGGTGGTCAGTATGGAAGTGAAGAAGTCCTTGCATGACAGTGTGGTAATCCCGACACTGACTTACGGAAGCGAAGCATGGACGTTGGTTGAGAGACTCAGACCAAGAGTGAGAGCAGTGTAAATGAATTACTTAAGGAGTGCGTGCGGAATTACATGGAGGGATAGACAAACTAATGAGGAAGTAAGAAGGAGGTGTGGTGTGGAGGTAGATGTGCTGGAAAGTGTGAAAAGGAACAACTTGAGATGGTTCGGCCATATGGAACGTATGGAAAGCGAGAGAATGACTAAGAGGGTGTACGAGAGCGAGGTGCAGGGACAGAGGGGGAGAGGTAGACCGAATATGAGGTGGAAGGATGGAGTGAGGAACTACATGAATGAAGGCGGTGCTGGTTGGGGGGAGGGGCGTCGACTGACTGGGGACAGAGGTGCATGGGGCGGTTCGTTCGTGGCCACCCCTTCGGGGATCACGGCGTCAGGCAATAGATAGATAGATAGATGAAATACTCTCTGGAAGTGGGAAAATTACCAATGGACTGGAAGAGAGCCAGCATTGTACCGATTTATAAAGGTGGGAACAGGGAACATCCATTAAATTATCGACCTGTGTCACTTACTAGTATAGTGTGCAAAATCTGTGAGAAAATAATTAAGAAAAGATGGATGATTTACTTGGAAAAGAATAATCTACTATCTAACAGGCAATTTGGATTCAGGGAGGGTACCTCATGTGTTACAAATCTACTCAGTTTTTATGACAGAGTGGTTGACATATTACAAGAGAGATGGATGGGTGGACTGCGTATATATTGACATGAAGAAAGCTTTTGACAGAGTATCGCATAGCAGGCTGAAGTGGAATTTAAAAGAGTATGGAGGGATTCAGGGTAGTTTGTTAATTGGATGGAGGACTATCTTTCAGGGAGACAGATGAGGACTACTATCAGAGATAAATTTTCTACGTGGAAAGATGTCACAAGTGGAGTTCCGCAGGGAGCGGTGCTGGCTCCCATAATGTTTCTAATATACATTAACGACATGCCAAAGGATATAAATGCATATATGAATATGTTTGCAGATGATGCCAAGATCATGAAGCGTATAGAAGATGAAAACAGTGGTAGGGAATTACTATAGGTTTGACTCCTGTAAGGAGATAAAGAAAACCTAATATTTAGTAGTGGCCCCGTAATCATTGACGAACATGCCTATTACATAAGGCATCCTCTTCAAACACTAATCCGCCGTAGTTTGAATCTACCGCGCAGAGCATTTAAAAACTGAGGAGCCTTCATCATGAGCGCACGCGACCTCACTCATGGCTTCAGTCATTATGAATTGGGTTCTCACTACGAAAAAACTTCGTAAAAAATAAAAACAAAAAGAAAATAAGAATAACTATCTAATAAGCTTTCCATCATATCGTGGATGTACTTGTGTGGATCTCTGACCAGACGCTGATTCAGGCGTCATTCCTCCTTCACTGACATATCAAGTAAACCAAGATCCTTAATACATCAACGAATGGGAAGGGGACGGTCGGGAGGGCCCCAGTCGTCAATGATTACGGGGCCACTACTAAATATTAGGTTTTCTTTATCTCCTTACAGGAGTCAAACCTATAATTTATTAGTGGCCCCTCCATCATTGACGAACATGCCTGATTCTAAGACTGGAGGGGGACATTCGTAATCATATCATAACTCTAGAAAAGTAGATAATAAAAACAACCACATAGTATTCTTATTCTTGAAAAATATATATATTTAATCATTGGCGTCGCCGAAAAAATACAAGAAAAAGTGGGTTCAGGCAGGTGCGTGCTTCAAAGAAGCCTGCCTGACAAAATGGGTAACCCTAAAGGTTCTGAACACAGATCTGTAGTTACAAAGGCACCCCACTCAACGAGTGGTGACAAAAATAACAAGTTATAAGCTTATATGTGCACATCATAAACCCCAACATAATCGTGGAGATAAATTGCAAAGGATCTCCACTGATTCTAAAATTAAATTGCTTTCGCAGTTAACACTACTATAACAACTCTGTTGTTTTGTACTAACATTGTACTAGCATAATTTCTCTGAGAAAATTTTATATCACATTAACCTTACATTTGTATCACAGCTCTCATACTCCGGCGGGGTCTAGGGTGTCCTATGTCAACTGACTGCACCCCCCCCCCCCCCCCTTTGTGAAAATAAACAAAAGTGACTGTTGGGTCACCTAGACCCTCTGCCTTAAAGCTATACATGGTAAGGAAGGTTTGTCTAGAGCAACTGACAAGTATCTAGACAAAAACGTATGATTAGACGCCCACAATTGAGTGGACGCGATATCTTCCACTGAAAAGTTTTTCAGGAAACGTAAAGAGGCTGCCCATTTGCGTAAATCGTGGGCCCTACCCACCACGCCGGGATTACTCTCTTTAATGACTTCGACCAGAAGAGAGGCTAATCGCCGTTTAAGTAAGCGTTTACCCGTACTTGCTACCCATAAAGCACCTTGGGGGTTTAGAGGAGCTACTCTCAAATATTTGGCTTGCACTGGACATAGATTATGATGCACCTTTCCCCTTTTTAATGCCGGCACCGTGAACTCCGAAAACACGTGTGCACTGTGCTCATTCTTGGCTACAAAACCTGGGGAAGGCGCAATGTAAATACATTCGTTAAGTCTACCAAACCTAAGGCAATTGGGTGTGTTGCTCATCGCCGCCAGCTCAGACACTCTGTTCCCGGTGGCCAAAGCCATAAGGAAAACCGCCTTTTTTAAGAGTAAAGCAAAGTCTGCAGTATTTTGGTACAGACGAGAGTGAAGTAAAGACAAAGCTTTGTCGAGAGACCAAGTAGGCATGAGCTGACGGGGAGGTGGGCGAAGTTTAAAACAAGCTCTCATAAAACCTGTTTCTTCCGCCACCGGCATGGAAAGACCTGTCAGGTCTAAAAAGGGCACTCTAATTGCAGTTAAGTGATTTTTTAATGTTACCACCGATAAATGTTTCTGTTCAAACAGATAATTCAAGTAATTGAAAATTAAAGCCACTGACGGCACATTCTGTTCCGTTCTGACAATCCAGGAAGTAAAGGCTTGCCAATGTGAGTGATACTGACGTTTCGTAGACTGAGTATATTGATTGATTAATTTATTAGTCACATCTCTACCGTATGGTGCCAGCCACTTGGCCTTCTGAATGTCCATAATGCAAAAGTCAGCGAGGTCGCTAGGTTGCCAATCGTGTCTTAAGTGGAAATACCCGACCGGGAGCGATACCGGGTCCGGGCACCACGTTTTCAATTGCTGGTACCACAACTGCGCTGGCCACAGGGGCGCGATTAGTGAGACTAAGCCTCGATAATCTCGTAGTTTGTTCACTACGTGGCACATTAGTGACGCATCTGGCGGTGGAAACAGATAGATGGAGCTCCATCTGTTCCAGTCTGTCACTAGGGCGTCTGGCCCCCCTGCCGGCGTTATCGACCGGCGGGTGAGGTATAGAGGGAGTTTGTGAGTCTCCTCGGACGCAAAAAGATCCACTTGTGGATGGGAGAGCTCTGCAATCATTAGGTTGAAAATGGGTTGCTTGAGCTCCCATTCTACTGATGTGCTCTGTCTCCGGGACAGAGCGTCTGCCCAGACGTTCGCTACGCCTGGGAGATAAGATGCGTGAAGGTAAATTTCTAGTCTGTTGGCTAGAGTAAAAATCTCTTCTGACACGTTTAGCAACCCCCTGGACCTCGTTGATCCTTGCTTCTGAATACAGTGAACCGCATTCAGATTGTCCATTCTGAAGGCCACCGACTTGCCCCGTAACGCCGGGCCGTGAGCCTGAAGGAAATACAAGGGGACTAGTAATTCTTTGACATTGATGTGAGAGATTGCTAAGTGGGGCCAAAGCCCCTGACCCGGGTGCCCCTGATTTGATTGAAATCCCCAACCTATTGTGCCTGACGCATCCGTGTCTATCCATACCGTTGGTGGAGGAGAAATCCATGACATTATTGAGTACAACGTTTCCCTCTTTGCCCAGACCGCTAGTAAGGTGTGGATTAATTTCGGGATGGGCCATAATTTTCCCGCCGGTAAGAGCGGGAAGTATTTGTTGCCTTCCAATATTAGTCGTTTTACTTTCAACCGGCCCAACTTGACAGTTAGTTGAATCCAGTTGAGAGAGCCGACCAGAGATTCCCAGACCCTTCGCGTCGTAGTCAGACTGTGAAGAAACATGAACAGTTTCCTGCGAAACCTGTTGCGATTGTCCACACTCTGACTCAGAGTGAGAGCGGCTGTGTCCCAGACCAGCCCTATCCACTGAATTACTCGTGAGGGAACAAGGTTTGACTTTACCAGATTTACCTTGAAGCCTAGAGTTTTGACATGATTTAAAATAATATTGACATGTTTTATGCATAAATGTTGTGTCTCTGCCACCACCAGCCAGTCGTCCAGATACCACAACACTCTGATCCCCTGTTTTAACAATGGCATCAGGGCTTGCCGGACTAATTTCGTGAATAATCGAGGTGCTAGGTTCAAACCGAACGGCATCCTTTGAAAAACAAAATTTTGGTGCCTGATCCTTAAGGCCAAAAACCTTTGAAATCTTTTGTTGACCGATACGTGCCAATAGGCATCTGTCAGGTCTAGTGAGCACATCCAACCTCCCGGCGGAAGTGTTAGCCTGATTTGGTGCACAGTTAACATTCTGAAAGATTCGTTGTGAATGTGAAGGTTCAGGTAAGACAGGTCTACGACCGGCCTCATCTGAACACTGTCCCTTTTGGGAACCAAAAAAAAAAAAAAAAAAAAAAAAAATAGTTTGGACGTGAATACAGGGTAATTTGGGGGGACCGGGATGATGACATGCTTGACAATCATTTCCTGGACCAGTGACTCCACCTCTAAAGAAACAACATTCGCCGCGGTCGGCTGACGTAAGCGAGGTCGCCGGAGCCACCGCCAAGTGATGCCTTTGCGAGCCACCATCCTTGCCCAAGTGTTTAATCCCCCGCTCTGCCTGCTTCGTTGGTTTCACTTTTGAACACGTGCGGGGGCTGACGGA
This sequence comes from Lithodes maja, assembly GCA_037953745.1. Classification (NCBI taxonomy): domain Eukaryota; kingdom Metazoa; phylum Arthropoda; class Malacostraca; order Decapoda; family Lithodidae; genus Lithodes; species Lithodes maja. Next base: position 55,895 of record JBAKBP010009718.1, on the reverse strand, counting down.
GGCGGCAGGAGGGGAGTGCATGCCCGCATGCCCACCCTTCCTGCCGCCCCCAACTAATTGTAGTGGGCCCTATCATTTCTCATCCTTTCTGTTTTCCGTTTTTCCCTTCTTCCCGCTGCCCCCTCCTTTGGGAGCACCGTGACTGTCATGAGGTAAACGACCGTACTCACTCTTTGGTTTCGTTGGAGGGTGTTGTGGGTCGGCAATCCCTACACCCGTCGAACTGTGGTACCCGACGTGTTCGAGCGAGGGGAAACTTTTATGCCAAACCCTAACCCTTGTGCTGGGTCGGCGATCGACGGATCGACGGCCCTTAAGGTGCATTAGTCGGGGTGTATATCTGCAAGAATTCCTAGGGCGGTCGTCCCGTCCTCTAATTGTGGCTCCATGGTGGGTTTGGAATCTGACTCAGATGAATTTAGAAATATTCGTCCTATGGAATCTAAAATTGCCCCCTCTGACGCCGACCCCTGCGAGAAATTGGACTGCCTCAAGGACCCTTCCCCTGCTGCCAACAGTGCCGGAGTTCCCCACTCAGGCATGACACCCACAGACCTTGGCAAACCTCCTAAGGATACTGTGACGAATTCTCCATCGTCGGGTAGTGAGATCCATCAGGTGATCTCCCCGGCATCAATTCCTATGCACAGTACTGCCTCTGTGATCAATAATAGTGATGACAACCCCACAGTCTCGACTTTAACTTCTAAATTACCAGATTATGATTCTAGCCTTAGCCTACCTCTTCATTCCGTTGACAACCTTACTGAAGAACCTCGCATACCCTCAGCTGACACCCCTACGGATGCTTCTTGCATCCCTGACCCGTCTGTGACTCCATCTGTTACCATCTTCCCTCCGGATGCAGGATCTCCTACCTCAATTAAACCTGCTTCTGTACCTCCACGATCTCAACGGGCCGTTAATGCAGGTACAGGAAAAGACCTTGCCGGTATTTCCTCTGCCGTTCACACGCTTCAACCGTTCGTACCTTCGCATAACCGACAAAGGCGTAAACGTAACACGTATACCCCTGCTTCGAAGGACACTTATAACGCTATGTTCAGTCCCCCTGATTGGTCACGGTTTTTCACGGTCTCTGGTGAACCTATGGATGATTTCAGTCTATACGATACTCTCGCACAAGATATTGGTGACTTCACCATGCATGCTGTTGGATCGGCCAAGCGCATGATTGAGGTGAAAACACAGGAGCAATCAGAAGCCTTACAAGCCTACCTCGACACCCCCAACGACAGATACACAGGTAAACCAGATGAATACCTGAATCAGTGTACTGGCACGGTTGTGCTCCCTTCCGACTTCGAATTTGCAGATCAGAGCTTTACAGACTCAACCAATCGTCTCTTAAAATTATTGCAAAGAACTGACCCCACTGTTGTTAAAGTTGACACTTATACTGCTCCTCAGCGTGGAAATCGGCCCCCACTACGCATTGTCAAAAATCTATTTTAAGCGCCATGACCTCCCTATGCATGTCCGTCTTGCAGGTCGCCAACTGCAGGTACGAAGGTATGTTAACAAGCCGAGACAATGCACAAATTGCTGGAAGCTTGGGCATTCAACCCCACGGTGTCGGGCTCTCAATGCTCGTTGCTTAAATTGCGGCTCAGAACAACATGCTCTCAACAATTGTCAAGTCAGCGCGCCCCGTTGTGCAAATTGTGACGGGTCCCACAAAGCCAATGACAGAACATGCCCGCACTTTGCGTTTCATCGTGACGTATTACATTTACAGGCCACAAAAGGACTCTCCTTCCGGTCTGCTGCAGCACAATTAAGGCAGGAAGGTAAATCTCCTCCATATCGACGGTTTGAATCAACTACACCCGCTGACTCCTCTGACCACCAGCGTCCAGAGCAGCCTCCGGCACCACCTATTAGCCCACAACATTACCCCACCAATGATACCTTCCGTTTAGTTCACCTTAACTCCCCGGACCTATCCACCTCTAACAGGTTCGAGGGATTTACTAACTTGACCGATGATACTGAGTTTTGGAACATGACTGCCGAAGAGAACCTCATGGAATGTAACACAGTACCAGATATAGAGACTTCTCCCCAATCTCGCTCCGCCCAGTCGCAGCCTCGGAAAAAGCGTAAGGTTGCAAGTCCTATCCGGTCATTATCCCGGACCTCGAAACTCGGTTCCACCACACAGAAGTGGGTTATGCCTACCCACGATCCGGACTGTGGCTGCCATAACTGCGGCCGATTCTTTCTACTTCAGCACAAGACTTCTACCCGTACAGTACTCACCGAACATCTTCACAAATTTCTTTCCAAGCGAGCTCCTGCGGAAGATGCTCAAATTCACCCGACTCCTTGTTATTGTGTCACCCATATTTGTGAATCTGATCCTACGCCCAAGGACTTGATGCAGAGATTCCTGAAGGACAATAACCTGTTGGATTCTGACTTGACTAATATAGAGCTATCACAATCCCGATTTGATGTTCACCAACCTCCTGTCAATGTGCGTACCACCCTCACCACGCCTGATCCTCCCTGTACCCTTGAGCGACATGTTTCGTTAGCCGCTCCCCACTGCCCAGATCCCGATGCTCCCACACCTAGAGACATTCCCCCACAAACTCCTGCTAACCCTACGACACCATCATCTGACAAACCTTCGGTAAAGACTCATCATACCCCGAGCCCCTCACAATCTCCTGTATTGATATGTCACACCAATATCCCACCTGACAAATGTGGATGTCCAATTTGTTTCCGTAATTACATCACACCCCATATCTGTGCCACGGATCCCTGCCTCCTTGCTCGGACGCAGGAATTTGTCACCACACGTACACTTCCCCCTAACCCTGATGAAGATGTTACCTCCGCTTATCTATTTATGGACACTCTGCGCCAAAAACTCCTCCACTGCCCCACCCTTGTTCCTAAACTAGTCACACAATTCACAGCTATTTCTGAAAAATTTACCGACCTTACATCTACCCCTTCACCTTCATCCACACAACCCTCTCCACACTCACAACCTTTACCGGACTCTCTTCAAGAGACCTCTCTTGTCGATGACTCTGACAATCCTATTCTTGATGGCATATAACATTTTGCAATGGAATATAAACGGATACCAAACTCGCCTCCGTATGGGAGAATTACAACGATTACTTAAATTATATTCACCATTATGCATTTGCCTCCAACATGTAGGCAATTTTGTTGTCCCCCCCAGGCATTATACTGTTGCTGCTAGCTCCCCTATAACCCCTTCACATCTCCGAACGGCCATCCTTGTGCACTATAAGTGCGTATTTGTTCCTGTCACCCTTGACCCCAACCATTTTCAAACAACTGCCGTCTCCATTTCATTACCAAACCTTCCTTCTTTGACTGTTTGCTCCTCCTACAATCAACCCTCCTGTCATTACAATACTTCAGACCTTCATCAACTAGTACAACAACTGACCCCACCGTACCTTATTCTGGGCGACTTTAACGCACACTCTCCCCTTTGGGGCAACCCAAACACAGACATCCCAGGCGATAAAATTGAAACATATCTCCTTCATTCTACTCTTTGTTGTCTCAACTTTGACACCCCCACCTACAGATCTGCTACCCACTGTACATTTTCCGCTGTTGATCTTTCCTTTGCCTCGGATGACGCAGCTCCCCTATTTGACTGGTCAGTTTTACAGGATCGCTTCTCCAGCGACCACTACCCTATACTCCTTAAGTATTTGTGCCCTGCATCCTCCCCTCAAATATCGAGTTATAATCTCTCTAAAGCCGATTGGACGTCTTATACGCACTCCTCTGCAGACGTTTCGGACTTCTCCCCTACCTCTTCCCCTGCCCACAATTTTGATTATTTTTCGTCCTTCCTGAACTCCATTGCCCGCACTCATATCCCGCTTACCTCCTCGCTGACGCACCCTCGCCAGGTCCCTTGGTGGACGCCCACTCTAGCCCAAATGATAAAATTCAAGCATCGTGTGGAACGCCTTCTTAAGCGTCTGAGTGTTAGGCAGCGGCGTTTAAAGACTGTTTCCCCCCGGCTTTTTTCCACTAATCGTTACTTTGACCTTATAACCATCACTATTGAAAAAATTGCCCTTAAAACGTTCTATAACAAGATCTGTGCAGTTGTCAAATGCAGTATCCTTGACAACAAGATACTTTCATGGCGATCATATATCTCGTCCTTCAATTCCCGCACCCCTCTCTCTACTTTATGGAAAAAGTTTCGCAGTATCAACGGACGCACTGTACGGCCTCCACTCTCTCCACTCAAAGACCCTGCCTCGGACTCGCTTACACATGACCCCCTTGACATCGCTGCCATACATGCCAAACATTTCTGTCACGTCAGCTCAGACCAGTCATTGCCTCGTCATTTTCTTCGTTATAAATATATGGAGGAATCTCGCCCGCTATCTTTTCATAGCGGGAAAACACATGAATATAACACCCCTTTTTCAATTCCGGAATTGCGACACGCGCTCGACCTGTGTACAGACACTACTCCTGGCCCGGATGGATTCTCGTACGCTCTCATCCGTCACCTTCATCCACGTGCGCTACAACATCTTTTACAACTGTACAATCAGTTTTGGATAAGTAACTACTTCCCACCGTCTTGGCGGCATGCTTACACTATACCCGTACCGAAGCCTGGAAAAGATCATAGTCTTCCCACAAATTACAGACCGATTGTGCTTACCTCATGCCTCTGCAAATTAATGGAAAAAATGATCAATCCTCGACTTTTACATTACGCTGAGTCACATGCCCTCCTATCCCCATATCAGAATGGTTCCCGCCCTGGCCGTTCTACACTGCACTCACTTATTCGCCTTGAACACCAAATACGTGATGGGTTCTCCAAGAACCAACCCACAGTGGCAATATTTTTTGACATTGCTAAGGCTTATGACACAACATGGAGACACAGGATTTTAAAAATTTTACACGATTCTGGCATGCGGGGTCCTCTTCCCTGCTTTTTACAAAATTTTCTCTCTAACCGTACATTCCAGGTCAAAAATGATGGTCTCCTATCGGACATTATGTCACAAATTAATGGAATACCACAAGGATGTGCCCTTAGCAGCTTACTCTTTATTATGGCGATCAATAGTGTCATACGCAGCCTCCCACCTGAAATATCGTATAGCTTGTATGTGGACGACTTCGCAATATATTATACTTCTCCCAGTCTGACTCACATACAACGGCGTCTCAACATTGCTCTAAAATCCATCCACTCTTGGGCATCCACTGCTGGTTTTCAATTTTCTGCTGAAAAGACTAACGCCGTTGTATTCTATAGAAATGTTCGACATTTACGTAACCAGTCCATTGCTCTCACCATGGGACATTCTAATATTCAGATCCTTCCGCATACCAGGTTCCTTGGTTTAATCTTTGATACTCACCTCAATTGGAAGAGTCACATTGCCTGCTTAAAGGCACGTTGCCTCCAGAGAATGAATGTTCTGAAAACAGTCGCACGAGTCCATTGGGGCGCAGATCGCGCTACGCTTTTACTGTTCTACAGAGCTACCATCCTCTCAGCCCTAGATTATGGTAGCCCTGTCTATGGCACGGCCTCTGCTTCCACATTAGGAACCCTCGACAGCGTACACCATTTGGGCATCCGCATTAGCTCGGGGGCATTCCGTTCCTCTCGTGTCTCCAATATCCTCTGTGGGGCTGGGACCTTACCTCTAGCCTACCACCGTCGATTAGTCCTCATGCGTACGGCTGTTCGCCTCCGTCATGACCCAACTCTACTAGAACTATTCCATTCCACAGATAACTATCGTTCAACCATTCCAGTGCCATTCCCACTATTGTCTCGCCAATTGCTCTCCACTTACAGTATCACCGTTCCTCCCATAACTCCCCCTCCTAGTCACATCACTCTGTGGACCCTAAAACACCCTACAGTTTGCTTTCACTTAGCAGATCAACTTGATGCCCAAGCCCCATCTCAACGTCGACATCTCGCTTTACAACATCTTGATGATCACATCCCGGCTGTTTTCATTTACACCGATGGCTCGAAAACTGCGGATGCCGTGGGTTGCGCTGCAGTCTCAGACCATGGCTTGTCTCAAAGTACCTTACACCATCACTCCACGGTTTTCACTGCTGAATTGTGGGCTATTCAAGGTGCTTTAAGCACCATCTCTTCATTGTCGAGGAACTCTCCACGGGTCGTTATCTGTAGTGACTCAAAGAGTGCACTGCAAGCCTTATGTGTATTTGCCCCCAAGGACCCATTGGTCAAGACTATCATCCACACAATACACAAATTACAGTGCGCTAATCGTTTCATCACACTGTGCTGGATCCCCGCGCATGTAGGAATTCCCGGGAATGAGCGTGCAGACTTCCTCGCTAAGCAAGCGTGTCATGGTACACCCTCTACTACTTTGCTGCGTTCGGAGGATATGCTCCCTGTCCTCCGTCGCCATGTTTATGATGCTTGGCGAGTTGAGTGGGGAGCGCAACCATTAACTGGCCACCTTCGCTCCATTAAGGATGACATACACTTGTGGCCCTCTTCAATTAATGGTTCACGTGCAGACCAAACCCTATTAACTAGATTACGTTTAGGCCACACGCGCCTCACACATGGTTACCTGATGTCCACCCCTCGTGGTCCACCACCTGAATGCCAACATTGCCATACATCATTGACTGTTTTTCACTTTCTTTGTATTTGTCCCGTCTATGCATCTGAAAGACGGAGATTCTTGCTGAACACCTCATTACATGGCATCCTCTCTGACTCAGACTCTTTCAATTTCACCCCTATTCGTCACTTCCTGAGAGCGATAAATTTATACAATGACATATAACTGCTGACATATATGTGACTTTAAACTCTGTACCACCTCCTCCACCACTAGCCTTGAGAGGGCCTAGGCCCAGTGGGCTAGTATAAAATAAAAGCATCATCAACAACAACAACCAAGTGTTTAATGGCCATGCCTGGTGACACGTTCGGAACGACCCAGTTAGCAGACAAGGGTTCGCCGGCTGTACTACCCTCGGGTCCTCCGGCCTTAAAGTTGGCACCGGGAGTGAGAGAGACTTTAGTTTTTTGATGGTGGGGTTGATGGTGCTGGACGCTTCGCCGGCTGGCTGGTGCTGGCCGATGACTGGCCCTGACCTGGCTTATGCTGGCCGCGTCCTCTCTGACCTGAAAACCTACCCTGTTTATGCCTGTACTGACCTTGGGAGGAGTGGGAAGATTTAGGCGGAAGAAAGGGTTTAGATCCCCCTGGCTGAGCTTTAGAAGTTGGCCTGGGTTTGGGAAAGGTAAATGTAGGTTTCTTAGAAGGGGTGGAACTGTGCTTAAAAGCCTGTGCCATATTGAACACCGTTCTCCACACTTCAGGGGACATTAGAGAGGGAGTAAGCACTGGTGACATGACCACCTGATTCGCAATGCGATCAGGTAGCTTGCGAACTAAAGACATTCTGAGATCTTGTCTTGCTCGTACCGCCTCAAGCAAGGCGGTGCGTATGTCACCCAAGGATTGGATTGACGACTGGAGGAGCAGTCGCCGGGACAATTCAACCGATCTTCTGGCATCCGCAGATTGCCTGAGTAGACCTTAGTAAAGACTTAGCCACCTGTTGAGACACTATGTATTGGGAGAACAGGCGAAAAGCTTTCCCCCTGAGCCTAAATTCTCTGTCTAGGTGAGTAGGGGTAGGGGTAGTGAAAGGTTCTTTCAGCTCACAAAGATTAATTTTAGGGGCAGCTAGGAAAGAAAACAAAGCTGACGGGACTCCGCCTGCAGACCCTACAGGCATGGAGAACCACGAATGAGTATCTTGAGGGATCTGGTGGGAAGATTTCGAAGTAAATGTCGTTGCAAAGTTTTGAGCCTCTATTTCCCAATTTACCCAAGGTCCTGGACCCAACTGCCCCACCTTCAAAACAGGATTAGCTACTTCGTCTGTGACGGTCTGTAAATCAAGTTCAGGAGTGAGAGCTGACAAAGTCTTAATATCGTTAAACCCATCCAGCTTAGACCAGTCTGAAAATAGTTTTGAAGCTGAGGCAGGGGGTAAAGCTGGCTTAGTAGCATACACAAAATAGTCCTGGTGATAATAACTAGGTATAGCCTTAATGTTTACATCTAGTACATTTCCCAAATTATCCAAGGCCCTTAATTTCTTTGATTTGTTGCCTTGAATGACCCACTCACTCGGTACTGGGAGCTCCCCTGACAAGGTAGGCTGGGCCAACTCTGGTTTAGTGGGGGTCAAAAGGACCCAAGACTCGTCTGGTCCATAAAGCAAGGGCATAGCTACCTTTCTAACAGGTGCTTTGTCTAGAGGGGGTGGATTAACATCCGTGATGACCCTGACATTGGAAGTTGTTAATGCCGCCGTAGCAGGCTTGGTAGCTACTGATGTTGACATAGTGGGAGGGTTAGGGATCTTAGATAAGACAATCGAAGTCATCAGAGGCCGTACCGTAGAACTTGTCGTGGGAGCCCCCAAGTCGAACGTGGGGGCCTCCTGTTGTTGGCCAAAAAATCTAGATAAAGCCTGAGTAAGCAGCCCATTAATTTCTTGCGCAGTAACAAATTGATTTGAAGATGAACTTACAGGTGAATCATTAATATCCTGCGCGGCGTCTAAGCCTGAGCCTGACTCTTGCCCTTCCATTTCCGAAATTATTGAAACTTCGTCTTTCTCTTCCTGAGAAGATCCCTCCGAAGCCGGGGTACCTTGCTGCCAAGACAAGTCAGGAATAGAGGATGGGATCGCCGCGTCCCTGTGGACATCAGCTACTGTGTGACTCGTTTGAGTCGAACGTGGGTGGTCGGGCCCTGGTTGAGCAAAACGCCAAACCCCGAGGCCTTGGCCTACACTTTCTTGAGAGTCAGACACATTATCCCGACTTGAATCTTCTAATTCCAGGGTCAAAATATTTATGGGTAAATCCTTTTTAAGGACAGGCACCTCACTGGACCCCTGAGACCTAACACAAACTCTGTCTGGGGTAGAGGTATGAAGAAAGGTACTGTACTAGGAACTTGTGAATGTAGGGAGGACTTCTTTTTATGTGAATTTTTTTTGGAGGATTTATGGCTACGATGTGATCGTGAACTACTCTTAGATTTCGAGGAATCATCGCCGTGACCACTGGTGGAACTTTCCGTCCTACTCTTCTTACTCGCCGGGGAAGAGGCAAGACTAGATGACTGTTGTCTGAGAGGTGACCTGGACCGAGATCTCGCCCGAGATGATGAGGCGGATGCCGGAGGTGTAGGCTCTCGTGGACGTTTAGGTGTAGCCGCAGAAGATACCGAACCCCGACCAGTCTCCACCGGTGCATGACTCGTGACTCTAGAGGAACGTTTAGGGGGAGGGTGTTCAACTAATAACTTATCCCAAAGAGGGACGTTATCACATTGAAGTGATTTATGAGCAACAATCGTAGTGTATGCTGACATCTGTTGCCTTACTTCTCGTAACGCTACTGCTGCGGTCTTATCATTATCGCAAAGGACTTTTATCGCTAATTGGGAGCAAAAAGAACAATTACGCATAACCCAGAGACCCCTTGAACGGTCTAGACATTTAACACACCTTATGCAAAGGGTATGCGCAAAAATAGGGATACCAGCACAAGCAGGGGTAATGCATAAAGCAAAGACTGGGGCCACGGTAGCCATGACAGAGACTGGTGTGGAAACTACCGCCGGGTCTGTATTGGTCCGCCGGAGCCCAGCTCTGGAAAAAAAGAAAATTTCCAGGAATTAATGCTCATAAGGTTAATCCAACATGTTCGCACACAAGTGTTAATAGCCCACCGGATAACGAGATGTGATGACACAACGAACACAGCTCGCTATGCGGCGGGGTTTCAGAATATCTAAACAAATCTTTTTTAAGAAAGTGAAGAATACCCTCTGACATAATATCGGTCCAGCATGGCGATTATAGTCTTTCTGGTGGTGACTGTCTCAAGATTCAATAATGGAACAAAAACAACCCCCCATAAAGACGCCGGCCCTTGAAATATTTTTGTATAATAACACAGGGCAGGCTGACACGAGATCTGATTTCTAACGAATTGTCACAAAACGATCGCCGTAAAAATGAAGGCGGCGATACCCAAATGTATCACTGAATTAAGTAGTTAAATCGAAAATGAATTTGAAAATTCCTTATTTCCTCCAACTAGGAGCACCCGCCGGGTGTGAAAAACGATTTTTAACTAATTGAACCTTCAATTGCCGTAAAAATAAAGGCGGCGATACAAACAGTATTGCTTAAGAATGGAATGGTTAATTCACTGAATGACTTAATAGATTATCCCACCCTTCCAAAGTACACCCGCCGGGTGAGATGTCAAACGTTAACCCCATAAGTTCCTGTCCCCGCATCTTTGTAAAAGATCGCCGGGTAGGAACGCCCTTAACAACAGCTAGGTTTTTCATGTGGTTTTTTGTAAAACCTGGTAGAAAAACTACATAACGTATGTTCGCAAGAACAAAGTTTTATAGATGGGCACAGCCAGTCCGCCGGGAATCAAAATGGGCCTGAAACCAGGTACCAACAGAGACGCAGTCCTGGAGAGCCACAGACACCTCATCGCCGGGGACACAAACCTGTGTTAAAAATCATGTGTGGCCTAACACGGCTCTCGGCCGGGTTTTATCATGGTGAAACCGAGAGAAAACCCGCCGGAAGGACACCCACCCTGATCAGACACCATCTGAACGTACACTGTACACGAAGGAAGCCACGCACGACTAACCTAAGAATACAATAAAAATCCGTGGAATTAGCCAATACACAACTAAACCAGGATACAAACATAGTCCGAGGAATTAGCCAATACACAACTAAAACCCGGACACACATGGCACAGTAGGGTATATTTATACATAATAAACAATAACACTTGTACATGTGGCAAAACTACGAGCGGCTGGCTAGGCCTAAGTAGACGGAATAGGAAAAGTTGAAATATACACAAAACACTGGGAATATCACAACAGGAACCATCACCAACACACCACTGTAGAAAAACTTCCGACAAAGGGAAGACTGACTCGGAACCCAGAAAAAACTTCACTAAGTGAAGAAAATAACGCAGGGAACGTCAGAAGCAAAGCTTGCCTCATCAGAAAGATAAAAGGCAGCATTATTAACGCGTAAAGAAAGCCGCCTGCACCACAAGCTAACTAACTGTGAAAAAGTTCACATGTCCACAACAGGACCACGAGGGTACGTCCGAAATAGACGCCCCAAACACACGACTCCAAATACACTGCACTGCGGGCAACCAGCCCAGGACACTCCTGCTACGCATATCCTAACCTTACTCGATACATCCCGGAGTAAACAAATGAGAAAAAACTCACTAGGGACGCAACAAATGCGGAACCAGCGGAGCGTGGGGAGACACGTCCGGGCAGGCTGAGCGCAGAGCAGAGAAGGAGGAATGACGCCTGAATCAGCGTCTGGTCAGAGATCCACACAAGTACATCCACGATATGATGGAAAGCTTATTAGATAGTTATTCTTATTTTCTTTTTGTTTTTATTTTTTTACGAAGTTTTTTCGTAGTGAGAACCCAATTCATAATGACTGAAGCCATGAGTGAGGTCGCGTGCGCTCATGATGAAGGCTCCTCAGTTTTTAAATGCTCTGCGCGGTAGATTCAAACTACGGCGGATTAGTGTTTGAAGAGGATGCCTTATGTAATAGGCATGTTCGTCAATGATGGAGGGGCCACTAATAAATAGAGGGATTTGGATAGGATAGATCAATGGAGCAAGAAGTGGAAAATGGAATTCAACACAAATAAATGTCATGTAGTGGAAATGGGAGTAAGTAAAAGAAGGCCTCATATGGAATATAAGTTAGGAGAAAACACTATTAACCCATCAGAGAAAGAAAAGGACTTAGGGATAACTGTTAGGGGTGATCTTTCACCTGAGAATCATATTAATAAGATAGTGGGAGAAACATATGGACTGCTAAACAGAATAAAAATAGCCTTTAACTATATAAATGAGGAGATGCTGGAGAAAATAATAAAAACATTGGTGAGACCAAGACTGGAGTATGCGGCAGTGGTGTGGGCACCACATCTAAAAAAGCATATAAAGAAGCTGGAGAAGGTTCAGAGAGCTGCAACTAGGATGATACCATATGAGGAGAGATTAAAGAAATTAGATTTACCATCTCTAATGGATAGGAGGGAGAGAGGCGATATCATTATGATGTACAAATGTGTGAGAGGACTCGAAAAGGTGGACAAGAAGGGTTATATTGTGAAAGATAATGGTAGAACTAGGGGGCATAGATATAAACTAATGAAAGGAAGATGTAAAGGAGATGTGAGAAAGTATAGTTTCCCTTACAGAAGTATAAGTAAATGGAATCATTTGGAAGAGGAAGTGGTGTACACGTGCCAAAAACATTCATATTTTTAAGGCAAAGTTAGATAATTGTAACTCAGGAAGCGGGACAATACGAGCCTAAAAAGCTCAACTCCTGTATACTATCTATCTATCTATTGCCCGACGCCGTGATCCCCGAAGGGGTGGCCACGAACGAACCGCCCCCATGCACCTCTGTCCCCAGTCAGTCGACGCCCCTCCTCCCAACCAGCACCGCCTTCGTTCATGTAGTTCCTCACTCCATCCTTCCACCTCATATTCGGTCTACCTCTCCCCCTCTGTCCCTCCACCTCGCTCTCGTACACCCTCTTAGTCATTCTCTCGCTTTCCATACGTTCCATATGGCCGAACCATCTCAAGTTGTTCCTTTTCACACTTTCCAGCACATCTACCTCCACACCACACCTCCTTCTTACTTCCTCATTAGTCTGTCTATCCCTCCATGTAACTCCGCACGCACTCCTTAAGTAATTCATTTCCACTGCTCTCACTCTTGGTCTGAGTCTCTCAACCAACGTCTATGCTTCGCTTCCGTAAGTCAGTGTCGGGATTACCACACTGTCATGCAAGGACTTCTTCACTTCCATACTGACCACCCTATTTCTTGTTACTGCTTTTAGCGTTCCTACAACCCTCTTCCCCTGTTGTACCCTCTCCCGCACCTCTTCATCCATAGTCCCATCTTTACTCAACACACTGCCCAGATACTTAACCCTTCCTACCCGGGCAGCCTTTGTTAAGGACGGAGGCTGTATCCGGGCGATCTGGCTGAAAACACAACAAAAGTAAACTAAGGCTAATCTTGCTTAATATACTACCTACAATAATCAAACAGATGTCAAAATGGGCGCCTTACCTTCCCGTGTAGAATGGCGTTGAGTAGAGCATTTTAGCTCAAGTAGTTCAGGAGTTATGATGATGGAAGTGGAGGTAACTTTTGCCGCGTATTTACCTCGACGCGTCCGAACGCTCACCCGCGGCCCAGGCTACGACGAACGTTTTGACTCGTCGCTCTACCTTGAATTATGGCGGGAAGCGATTTTTTAGTGTTTTATTGTTTATTATGCCATATATTATTGTTATTATGATATTTTCACTCAATAAATATATTTTTCTGAAGTAATTTGTGTCTCTGTCACTTATACTTAAGTTTTATTGTTATTATTATAGTAGTTATGATTATTTATACAGGACTATGGTAATTGATAGTCATTTTCACTTCTTTATTGTTAGGAATATATATTTTAGTGTCACTTTCACTTGTTCATATTGTTCTGAAGGCACTTATTATTACTTATGTGTGTCTCTTTCACTTAGACTTAGTTTTATAGTCATTATTATAGTAGTTATGATTATTTATACTGGACTATGGTAATTGATAGTGTAATTTTCACTTCTTTATTGTTAGGAATATATATTTTAGTGTCACTTTCACTTGTTCATATTGTTCTGAAGGCACTTATTATTACTTATGTGTCTCTTTCACTTATACTTAGTTATATTATTATTATTGAGTGTCACTATCACTGTCACTTACACTTCAATAGTTTGCCAGAGTGTGGAAATCATTGAAGCAGGTGCCGGCACACAGTCCCACCTGACACTCGAGGCATTGCCAAGTGGTTTTTGTGGGTTTGCTTGGTCGTCGAGTTGTGCGGGTGCACACATAGCACCTCTTCTGCATCCTTATTCGGCTGTTAGGACCCTGGAAAGGAAGGGCGACGAGCTGGTGCTTTCTGATGAAGTCGGCACACCCTATTCTGTCCATCATGCCTGGTCCTTGTAGTGGCCTCCCTGGTGTACCCGTATGTTTTACCAGGAGCTCATGTATCAGCTGCTTTTGGAAGGTCCGCAGGCTCTTGTACTTGATGACTGGACACCTCAAACGGTAGATGTTGTACGCGTTGAGGACAGACATATCTACTGTATGCAGGACAAACTTCTTGTACCACCTGCAAGATGTTCGCAGGCAGTCTATGAAGCCCATCTGCATGTCGGACTTGTCGACGAGGCTCATGTTCAGGTTATAGTCCAGAACAGCAGCTGGTTTCGTGACAGGGTTCTTCGTTTTTCGGTCCACCTTCCCTGTGGGGACCATCTCTGCTTTGTGGCATGTGGTGAGGAGGTTGACCTTGCGCTGGTCATGCCAGTGGATGGAGAGGATGGGGCCACTCTTCTTATGGAAGATGTCCGTCTTCTTAGTTTTGGTTGGGTAGGCTGGCATGCCCTTCCTCTTCCCCTTCACTGTGCCGACAGTTCCGGTCTTGCGGTCATGGAGGTACTTGGCGAGGATAGGCGACGTGTAATAATTGTCAGTATAGAGGACGTGGTTGTCATGGAAGTACCTCTCCATCATCCTCTTTACCACAGCGCCGCCAAAACCAATGTGGGGGTCAATCTGGACTTCACCACCCTTGCCGCTGTAGACTATAAAGTCGAGCACATATCCCGTCTTGCAGTCGCAGAGGACGAAGAGCTTGATGCCGAAGCGGTGTCTCTTTGACGGGATATACTGTCGGAAGTGCAGCCTACCACGGAACAGGACCAGAGACTCGTCGATGCACAGCTTCTGAAATGGAACCAGGTAGGTGGAAAACCGATGACGTATCATGTCATACAGTTGCCTGATCTTCCAGAGTGTGTCGGGCTCGTGGACATGCATGTTATTTGTCAGGTGGAAATATGAGAGGATGTCGAAGTACCTATCCCTTGACATGAATTTGCCAAATGCTGGAGTCGTTGTGAGGTCGCCAGTTATCCAGTAGTCGGCCAGAACGTGCTTCTTTATGTGTGTCATCAGCATTGTGAGTGCCAAGAACACATATAATTCTGCCACAGTGAGAGCTCTCCATGCCACCATCTTTGCACTTGTCTTCCTGCCAAGAAAGTTTGAACATATAGCCTGGTGGTGATTTGTCTCTTTGACAAGGTATTCCATGACTTCATTGTCGTAGAAGCCACAGAAAAGTTCACTGGGGGTGGCATTTGGGCCACAGGGATATGCTGGTGACACCCCAGAACCCTGTTGTACCTCGTCAAAGGCAGGAAAATCTGGCACAAAATCCGCCCCATCTGACCACACAAACATTTCAGCAGGTCGAGGACGAGGACGTGGAGTTGCAGCAGGCACACGCCCTGGACGCCCTGGCACACGCCCTTGGCCATGCGGATGCCCAGGCGGACGCCCTGCACGCCCAAGCCCAGGGGCAGCGGCGTCGGCAGGCCGACCACGTCCACGACCTCGAGGTCCTTTGACTCTTCTTGTCGGGACTCGCTCTTCCTCTTCCTCTTCGTTTTCCTCTTCCTCAGGCGACGTCAGGTCATCTGGGGCAATGTTGGGGTCGTCAGCATCCTCTTCAGGAGACAACTCTGGTGAAGAATAGACCGGGCGTCGGCGGCGTGGGGCTGCGGGAGGTTGAGCAATGGGAGCCTCGGCCTCGGGAGTTGGGCTCCTTTTGCGGCTAGCCGGGGACTTTTCCGCAGGAAATAATGACCTACGATGCGGGGCCTGTGGTGACACACTGCGGGAGGCCAATGGCACACTTGCAGAGGCCCTTTGGTCATCTTGAGGGACAGATGAAGCTGAGGGCTGTGGGTGGCCCTCCCGGCGTCCCGGGTCGAGGCGTCGTGACAAAGGAATGCGGGTGGTTGCTAGGCCTGGGTCGGCGTCACTCTCACTATCTACGCCTTCCCTCACTTTTTCTGCATCCCTGCGTGCTTTCTTGGCTGCACTTTTCACTAAAGACTTCTTATAGAAGTATTTACCCACTTTCAAGGGCGTACGGGCAGGCAAAGGGGAAGGTCCTGGCGTAGGGCTAGGGCTAGGCCTACCCGGACCTACGAAACTAGGCGAAGGGGTTGGCTCTAGCACACTTGGTACTTCAATAGCACCTTCCTCCACCACTTCCACATCAGGATCATCACTACTATCACCCCCCTCAAATAAATCCACATTGTCATCAGCACCAAATCCCACAAAATCGTCAATTTCGCTCCCACTTCTACTCTGAATATAGAGGTTTTTGTCCACAGAGCTTTCACCACTGCTCAAATCCTGGTTGAAAAGTGCACGTTGTATTGCACTGTCACTTAGCAAACGTTTCACTTTCCTTACTTTCCTTTTCTTCTCGGTTGGCAGAGGTGTAGATGTTGCAAGCGGGGTAGCACTGGGACGCGCGGGAGATTGCACAGTATCGGACGCGTCGGAATTCATTTTTTTGCTGTAGCTCTCAATGGCGGCAACGTAGGAACTGATAAGAGTGGTAGTTGAGGCTTGGTGGCGCTACGATCGCCCACGCAAAGTAAAATTTGCCCCCGCGAATTTTAAAGCACGCTTTCAAGCAAATGCCTTACAAAAGGCATACCGGGTTGCGGCCCTTCAGCCGCGCTGTCCTTACCTAAGGCAGCCCGGGTAGGAAGGGTTAAAAGAGTTGACGATCTCCATAGCCTGACCGTTCAGCTTCACCTCACACTCTGTGACTTCACCCCTTTCGAAGACCATAACCTTGCTCTTCCCCGTATTTACCTTCAAATTCCGTTTTTCGCACACTGTTCCAAACTCATTTACCAGACCCTGCAACTCCCATTCATTATCACTCATCAGAACTGTATCATCCGCAAACAGCAGTATAGGTAGCTTCCACTCAATTCCCTCCCTTTTCAGCGATACACCAACATCCACTGCTCTTGATAGTATTTCTTTCATAACTCCATCCATATATACAGTAAACAACCACGGGGACATCACACACCCCTGTTTCAAACCAACATTCAGGTCAAAGAACTCGCTCTGCTCACTCTCCACACGTACTGCCGCTTTTGCACCCTCATACATGCTCTTCACTGCTTTCAGCAACTTGCCCTCTACTCCGTATATTCTAAGTACTTTCCACAAACCTTCTCTATCCACTCTGTCATAGGCCTTCTCCAAGTCCATAAAGGCAACATACGCCTTTTGTTTCTTCTCCAGATACTTCTCCACAACACAATTCAGGGTAAAAATCTGATCTACACATCCTCTTCCCTTCCTAAAGCCTCCCTGCTCGTCGCCTATCCATTTCTTCTCACTCTCACTCACTACCTTACTGTATACCTTCCCTACTACGCTTAGAAGACATATTCCTCGGTGGTTACCACACACTCCTCTTTCCCCTTTGCCCTTATATAGGGGGACTATTATGCCAGTCTTCCAGTCATCGGGTGCACTCCCCTTCTCCCATGCTAGTTTGCACATTTTCCATACCCATTCTATCACTATCTCACCACCATACCTCAACATTTCCCCACACACTCCATCTGTTCCTGGTGCTTTCCCCAACTTCACTCTTTTCATGGCTTCCCACACTTCTGACCTCCTGATCCCCACCTCCTCCTCCACTACTTCTCTTCTTCTCCCTCCCATACCATATCCAGCTATGTTTGCTGGCTCTTCATTCCTTTCATTTAGCAACTCACTGAAGTACTCCCTCCATCTTTCGACTCTCTCTTGCTTCTCGGCTAGCATTCTCCCATTCTTATCTTTCACACCCTTACTGTTTCCCTTGCTA
Source organism: Lithodes maja (assembly GCA_037953745.1). Classification (NCBI taxonomy): domain Eukaryota; kingdom Metazoa; phylum Arthropoda; class Malacostraca; order Decapoda; family Lithodidae; genus Lithodes; species Lithodes maja. The sequence continues at coordinate 37,903 of JBAKBP010009718.1, read as the reverse complement.
CCTTCCCTAACTTTCTTGACTTCTTTCCAGAACAGTTTCTTACTCTCCCTCCATTTTACACTCAGATTCCTTCCAAATTCCTCATCTACTCTTCTCTTACTTTCCTTCACTACTCTCTTCACCACCCTCTTACTCTCCACGTACCTCGCTCGTTTCTGTCTCTCGGAATCTTCATTCCCTCTACTACCCAACCACTCTCTATATGCTTTCTTCTTTTCTTCCACAGCTATTCTTACCTCTTCTGTCCACCATGCTGTACCTTTCACTCCCCTCCCTCTTCTCCTCACTCCACACACCTCCTCACATGCTGCACAGATCTCATCCTTAAACACCTTGCTCATCTCCTCCACTTCCTCCATAACTTCCAGGTCGAACCCACCTAGTCGTCTTTCCACTGCTCTCCTGTACTCCTCCCTGACTTCCTCCTCCTGCAACCTCTCCACCCTCCTCACCATTCCACCCTCCCCTCGCCTCCCTCCCGCTCTCCTCACCCACTTCTTTTGTATCCTAACCTTAGCTACCACTACATAATGATCAGACAGACCCCCTCCAATACCCCTATACACCCTAGCATCCATCACAGATTTCTTCATTCGTTCATCCACACATACATAATCAATCAATGACTTTCGTTCCACCACTGTCTTATCCTTCATCGTCAACATCCGTTTCCATGTGTACCTGTGGATCATTCTGTGTCGGAAGAAGGTGTTGGCTATCCACAGCCTCCTCCCCACACATACGTCCACAAGTGCACTACCATTCCCATTCACCTCTGATGGTACCCCCCACCCTCCCACCACTCCCTCAACTTTCCTATCACCCACCTTACCATTCATATCCCCAATCAGAAATATTCTTTCGTTCTTGTCAAACTTCTCCAGGCACGCCTCCACATTCATCCAGAACTCCTCTTTCTTTCTTTCAAGTATATCCTCTGTCGGGGCATACACGCATACAATCACCCACGTTTGTATTCCTACTTTCATTCTCACCCACACAATCCTTGAACCCACAGACCCATACTCTCTTACACATTCCTTCCATTTGCTACTTACAAACAAACATGCACCTTCTCTCGCTGTTCCTTCACTCACTCCAGCACACACACCCATTCCACACTCCCACTCTCTCACATCTGAACCTTTCCATTTGGTCTATGTCATTCCACATACATCCAGCCTGGCATTCACTAACACTTCCAGAACCTCTCTCTCTTTTGTGCCATCATTCATGCCACTAACATTCCACGTAGCCATTCTCAGAATGTCCGAAGGCATGTCCTTAGTCGGTCGTGGTTCGTCAACGTTGGTTCCGTCCGCATCCGAGGCTGTTCGTTCGTTTTTCTTTGCTTAGATATTTTTTCCGGGTGGGGGTCGCAAGCCCACCGACCCAACCTCTTTAGTCGCCTCTTACGACACGCAGAAGGCACGTGGGGCATATTCTATTCCCTAACCCCCAGGAAGTAAGACCAAAAAATGCTAGAATTGAAAGGGAACTGGTGGAGTATAGTTTGGAGGGTTTTGAGTTGTATGAGAAGAATGCTATTAGAGCAGAGGTTGGAAGAGGACTGTTTATTTATGTAAGAAAAGAGCTCAAGGTAAATAAGGTGGATATGAGACAGCAGTATTGTGAGTATTTGTGTATTGAAGTAAAATGTGCAAGAGGGTCAATTCTAATTGCCTCTATATATAGAAGCCCAAATAATAGTAGGGAAGAGGATGATAACCTACTGAAAGCAATGGAGGAAATAGAAAATAGAGAGAACAAATATAAGATTTTGATTGGAGATTTCAATTTGCCAAGGATCAACTGGGCAAATTGTACTACTCCAGCGGGACAGTGTAGCCTGGAAAACAAGTTTATAGAGAAAGTGAGAGATTGTTTTTTAACGCAACATATTACAGAGATGACAAGATATAGAGATGGGATGCAGGGGAGTGTACTTGATTTGATATTTAGCAATGAGGAGGATATAATGGAACACGTCAATGTGGATAGCCCTATAGGTCGTAGTGACCATGTAGTGACCATGTAGTTTTATATAAGTTTTAAGTTTTATTTGCAATATTAAAACAGAGAGGGAAAATAGAAGCAATAAAAAATATATATGTATGATAGAGCAGATTATGAGCTGCTGAGACGGTGTTTGGACATTGAATGGGGGGAATACTTGAACGGTGAAGACGCTGAAGGAATGTGGAGGAAGATTAGAGTCAAACTGGAGAATGCTATATCCAAATGTGTACCAGTAAGGGAATATAAGGATAAAACAAAATTGAGGAAAAGAACAAACCCAGAATTAACAATGAAAAGAAAGCTTTGGACATTGATAAGAAGAAAGAAATGATTACATACATACATACATAAAATGTTAAGACTGAGTGTTCCACACATAAGTGCAGTTTCAGTCTCTTGTCCTAATGGCGGCATTTCAGGCAACCCTGTTAAGGGCTGCTTCACTTGTCAAGTTCTTGGATTTGAGATCGGCGCGTATAGTCCGATCCCAGGTCTTCCTCGGTCCACCCCTTGGTGCAGCTCCCTCCACAATCACAGACCTGCATTTTTTCACCCAATTTTGTTCATCCATTCTCTCCACATGTCCATACCATCCCAGTCTACTTGTACGCATCACCTCGCTAATACTCTTTATACCTAAACGTCTCCTCAGCTCAACATTTGTTATTCTATCCTGTAGCCTGGCCCCACTAAAGACTAAATTTAAAAAAAAAAAACAGGGGGTCTAGTATAGAAGCTAAAGAAGTGGATTTGGAACGCAGACAGATAAACAATAAAATAAGGTGGGAGACAAGGAGGGGGGTGAAGGAGAGGGAAAGAGAGATTGCAAGAAATTTGAAGGATAATCCAAAAATTATCTGGAAGTATATTCAGGAAAATTTAACAAGAAGAGTAGGTATCCCAGAACTGATAGGAGACTTGGATGATAGGAATAGAGCAGAAACTGATAAGGAGAAAGCAGAGGTGCTGGGGAAATACTTTGGGGAGGTACTAACAGTGGAGTCGGATGATGCAGTGCCTACTATTCCCATCAAACAGGCACCAGCACTAGAACTAATAGAGTTTTCCCATGCTAGAATAAGGAGGGCTATAGAAATTAACAGAAGTAAGTCCCCGGGACCGGATGGGATACATCCAAGAATCATAAAGGAAGGAGGTGAGATGTTAGTAGAGCCATTAAAAATGTTATTTGAGGTATCTTTTAATACAGGACAAATCCCGACGGACTGGAAAGAGGCGAACATAACAGCTATATTTAAGAAGGGAAAGAGAAATGACCAGTCAGTTTAACAAGTGTTCTGTGTAAACTAATGGAAATGGTAATTAGAGAAGGAATAATGGAGCATATGAAATCAAACCAACTTTTCAGTGGGAGACACTTCGGATTCTTGCCGGGGAGGTTGACGGTACTACAGCTAATTAAGGTGGTAGATGATTGGATGCAAATTCTGGAGGATGGTGATGTATAGATGTGGTATATTGCGATATTATGAAGGCCTTCGATAAGGTCCCACATAAAAGGTTAATAGAGAAAGTTAGAAGCTATAGTATAGGAGACAAATGTGTGAAGTGGATAGAAGCCTTCCTGAAAGATCGGAGACAGAGGGTACTGGTGAATGGAATATGCTCGAGGTGGAGGGAAATTACAAGTGGGGTACCTCAGGGATCTGTGTTGGGACCACTTCTGTTCGTTATATTTATCAACGACTTACCTGAAGTTATAACTAATGGAAGTGAGATAGACCTGTATGCGGATGACACTAAGCTGTATAGAAGAGTGAGGAGTAGGGAAGATGTGGGTTTGCTTCAAGGAGATGTGGAGGGCATGAAGGGATGGTCTGAACATTGGTTAATGCCTTTTCATCCAAAAAAATGCAAGTACATGCGGATTGGGACAAGCAAGATAAACAAGGTAGGATACAGTACTGTATGTATGAAGCGATGGAGGAAGTGAATGCAGAAAAGGATATAGGAGTTGTGATAGACAATAAGTTAAATTTCTCAGAACATTTAGCGGAAAAGATAAACAAAGCCAATAGAATTGTAGGGCTGATAAGGAGGACATTTGTGTCACTTGACGAAGAAATCTTCAGGAATCTCCAGGAATCTCTTTGCAGCGCTGGTTAAGCCGCACCTGGAATATGCGAACCAGGTGTGGGCTCCATATATGGTAAAGGATATAGAAGCAGTGGAGAAAGTGCAGAGGAGAGCTAGCAAGCTAGTACCAACGTTGAAGAACGCGGGCTATGAGCAGAGGTTGAGGACACTGGGACTTCTGACACTGGCATATAGGAGAAAGAGAGGGGATATGATAGAGACTTTTAAGATAGTGTCAGGAAAGTATGATGAGGATGTGTGTGAAGGTATCTTCTTGATGCGGGAAGGAACAATAACTAGGGGACACTCTTAAGAAAATTTACAAAGAAAGAAATAGGTTTGAAAAGGCAAAGAACTAATTTTGTGATAGAGTGGTAAATTAGTGGAACGCACTGCCCCAGTATGTAGTCGATTCCGAATCAATAAGGAAGTTTGAATGTAATCTTGATAAAGCATGGGGAAGACAAGATTTGAAGTTTGATTATAAAGCAAAAATACAGAATAGTAAAAATTTTGCGTCTGCTGCCGCCGCCGCCAACACCGTGAACGACTGCAGTAGTGCAAGTACTGGCACTGAGCTGGATTCACAGGCCTAGTTTGCCTTTTTCCAGAGGATCTACTGTAAGAAACTGTAAGAAAATTAGTTTTTCCGAACGCCCCAGCCAGCAATCCCTCAACGACAAACGTAATGAAGCCATGGAACTCTTAAATTCTGATCTTAATGCTATCTCCAATTGGGGCAGAGAAAACCTTGTTACCTTTAATGCTTCCAAATCCAATTTCTCCATCTATCTACCCGTCCGGAACTCCCAGCGGACTATCCCTTATTCTTCAACAATACAAAAATCAATCCTTCATCTTCTCTCAATATTCTTGGTGTCTCGTTTTCTTCTGCTCTCATTTGGAAGGACCATATTACCTGTCTTGCTAAGGCAGCCTCCCAGAAGCTGGGTGTGCTCAACCGCCTTAGGGGTTCTTTACCCCTGCACAGCTTCTTGCTCTGTACAGGGGCATAGTGCGTCCTTGTATTGAGTAGGCCTATTGTTCACATGTGTGCGGAGGTTCCTCTCACACCACTCTCCTAGACAAAGTTGAAAGGAAGGCCTTTCGTATCATTAACTCCCGTCCACTCACCAACTCTCTGCAATCTCTCTCTCTCCGCCGCAATGTTGCATCTCTCTTGCTATTCTATCGCTACTATAATAATCAGTGTTCCTCAGAGCTTTCCCAGTGTATACCACCTCCTTTACGTAGGGCACGTGGTACCCGTCTTGCAACACAAGCCCACCCCAACTCTGTGCAACTCTCCAACCCAAGAGTGAAACGTTACTCTCAAACTTTCTTTTATTCAACAGCTGAGCTCTGGAACTCTCTCCCAGAATCAGTCTTTCCTTCTTCCTATGACTTAAATTTCTTCAAACTCTGTGTGTCCAGGCATTTTGGCTCGAACGTCCCTTGATTTTGGCCCTGTCACTCTTTCAACTATGGGGGAGGCACTCGCTATAGGCAGTCCTGCCTTTTGCCTCCCTCACTCACATAGAAAAAAAAAAAAAAAAGGGGGGGGGGGGGGTAGGTAATGGCGGGGTGGTAGCATCCTCCTCGTCTCCTTCACTTTCACTTTCATCTCTGCTACTCATATTTCATCGTTCTGAGGCATGTACTCTTCATCTGACTCATCTATGGACAAGTCGCTTTGTGTTTCATCGTCATCAGAGCCTTTAAGATCATTACCCATCTCCCAATCACTCCCAGAATCTCAAATCACAATTATCAAAAGACGCCATTGCACCCGAGATTGGACACAATGAAAAGAATCCAAAAATGTTTTTCAAGTTTGTAAACGGCAAAAGGAAGATAAAAGCCACGATCGTAAAGATTAAAAGTGGAAACAGAATCATAGAAGAGGATACAGAGATTGCGGAAGAACTAAATAGAAATTTTGCATCAGTATTTACAAAAGAAGGAGAATTCATTGCACCAGAATCCAATGAGATAGGTACAGAGGAAATGCCGGAAGTCACATTTAACAGACCAGAGCTCATAGACAAAATGAGTAAGGTGGATCCAAACAAAGCCGCTGGACCGGACGGAGTATCAGGCTGGATTATTAAAGAGAATGCTAAGGAACTGAGTATACCGTTATATGACATAATGACCAAATCATTGGACACAGGGATAGTACCTACAGAATGGAAAAGAGCAAACATTATTCCTATATTTAAGGGAGGAAGCAGAGATAAACCACTGAACTATAGACCTGTATCACTATTGAGCATCCTCATGAAGATTCTGGAAGGATTAATAAGGGACAAATGGGTTAACTACCTAGAATCCAAAAGATTAATTACTGACCGACAATTTGGATTCAGAGGAGGCAGATCATGTGTAAGCAACTTGTTGAGTTTTTACTCTAGAGTAATAGACACAGTGGACAAGAGGGAAGGATGGGTAGACTGTGCCTACCTAGACTTTAAAAAGGCATTTGACAAAGTTCCACACAAGAGATTGCTGTGGAAATTAAAACATGAGGGAAAAGTAGGAGACAAACTGCTGAAATGGATGGAGAGCTACCTTAGCGGAAGACAGATGAGAACAACAGTAAGGGGGAAATCGTCAAACTGGACTCAAATTACGAGTGGGGTACCACAAGGATCTGTCCTAGCCCCAATCATGTTTCTAATATTTGTAAATGACTTACCTGAGGGACTAACAAGCTACATGAGCATGTTTGCGGACGATGCTAAACTGCTTAAAACGATCAGAACCCAGGAGGATTGCCTTGAGCTCCAAGCAGATTTGCAAAAGATCCATGAATGGAGCATCAAATGGAATATGGAGTTCAATGCAGGGAAATGTAAGACTCTAGAAATGGGTAAAAGCAAGTACAGACCTAGAAAAGATTATAAACTAGGAAACGAAGTGATTCCCAAAGCAGAAAAAGAAAAAGACTTGGGGATAGAATTTAAGGATAACATGTCTCCAGAAAGCCACGTAAATAAGATAGTGAGAGAATCACTAGCACTATTGGCAAATATCAGGATGTCTTTCAATTATCTTAATGAAAACACCATGAAACAAATAATAACGGCAATAATAAGACCCAGGATGGAATATGCATCTGTAGTGTGGTCCCCTCACATGAAGAAACATATCCACAAAATTGAGAGGGTACAGAGAGCAGCTACGAGGATGATCCCAGGTTTGGAAAATTTGGAGTACCAAGAGAGGCTCGAGAGATTGAATCTACCTACACTGGAACAGAGAAGGAAACGAGGACAGCAAATTCAGATATACAAATGTGTTAGAGGTATTGACAAAATCGACCAAGAAAACTTCATAGAGAGGGATGGAGGTGAGAGAACAAGAGGTCACAGCTACAAACTAAAAGTGCTTAATAGTAAATCTGATCTGAAAAGTAAAAGATTTCCTACCAACTCGATTAGTGGGTGGAACAAATTGCCAGCCGAAGTAGTGCCTGCACCATCAGTGCATAGTTTCAAAGCACGGTATGACAAACATATCTTAGGAGGCGGGAATTAACGAGCATGCTCACTCCCGCAAATACAACTAGTGTAAGTACAGTACGTTTCTCACCGGACACAAGGATAGGACTAAGGAGTGTGGGAGTAGGGCACTGGGGATGTGGGATGATAAGGGATTACCACATACCACCACAAGATTGCACCACCCCTATATTTGTATCGTATCATATAAACATGATAGCACCCGTCTTGCAACACAATGCCACCCCTACTCTGTGCAGCTCTCCAACCCAAGAGTGAAACATTATTCTCAATACTTCTTCTATTCAACAGCTGAGCTCTGGAACTCTCCCAGAATCAGTCTTTTCCCTCTTTCTAAGACTTAAATTGCTTCAAACTCTGTGTGTCCGTGCATTTTGGCTCGAATGTCCCTTGATTTTGGCCCTGTCACTCTTTCAACTCTGAGGGAGGCACTCACTACAGGCAGTTCTGCCTTTTGTCTCCCTCACTCACATAGAGAAAAAAATATATATACAGTATATACTGTATACTATATATATATTACTGAAATATTATGAATAGGGTATAACATGGGCATAAATCAAATATCAGCCACTGGCATATGTCCATGACTCGTGCCAGCAGCGTCCTTGAATTTATGACGTCACTGCCAGGTTGCCATTCAGCCACCCAAATCGAGAAAAAAAACATTCCTTCATAGGCACCCATTATAGCTATGTGTATCGTATCCTAGTACACATGGCAAAATAATGTTCGTCTTTTCATCAGATTTTTTTGCGGTGTACTCATGTACACATTTCTGAAATTTGGTAAAGAAGGGGTTAAACACTTTGCTCACTTATTCCACTTCCTCCATACCCTTCAAGTCAAACCTACCTAATCATCTTAATTATGCTCTCTTGAACTCCCTGAACTACTACTCCTGTAACTTTTCAACCCTCTTCACCACTCCACCTCCCTCCCACCCTACTCTAGCTCTCTTCACCCATTTCTGTATCATAATTTTAGCTACTACTACATAATGGTCAGACAAACCCACCCCAATACCCCTTTATGCCCTAGCATCTAGCACAAAATTCTCCATTTGTTCATCCATACATATATAATCAATTAGTGCCTTTTGTTCCACTGTCTCTCTCTCTCCCTCCACTCCACTTTCATGTGTACCTGTGTATCATTCTATGTTGGAAGAAGGTTATGGCTATCCACAGCCTCCTTCCCACACATACGTCCACAAGTGCACTGCCATTTCCATCTACCTCTGACAGTACACCCCACCCTCTCACCACCCTACTGTACTAATACCCACCAAGGGCGGGTGCCCAACCCCGAAAAGAGTTGAAATAGGGGAACTATCCCCCCCCCCCCCCCCCCCCCCCCGCCAAAGGCGGCTTTCTAGGGCCTTTCCTAGCTGATGCTGAGAGGATTGGGTTCTAGTCATGTGGTGATGGGCTGGTCTATCAGAGTGAGAGCTGAGCGATCTCTGCCATACCCATAGCTTACTCTGACTGTTCCTTTTACTTAATATCTTCTAGATCTCAAGTGACGGCGTCTTTTCCGTGGATTGACCTCCCTACTGCCAAGATTGGGAGCCAAAGCGTCACATTTTTCCCTTGCCCCTCAACTTTCCCTTCATAATTGCTGAGTGGCACAGGGCCTTGGGTGGGGCTTTGGTTTCCCGGGCGTTTCCGCACCCTCCTCAGCTCCCTGCCTTGGAGTGGCTTCGGTCACCCGGGCTTTGTTAGTGGTAAGCAGGGAGGGTTTTGTGGGGGCGCTCGTTTATGGCCTTGGCCTTGCTCGAGACCTTGGGGCTGTTCGGCCAGACAGCCTGGGGAACAACAACAACAACAACTAATACCCACCTTCTCTTTAATATCCCCAATAATAAATATTCTTTCACTCTTACCAAACTTATCCAGGCACGCCTCAACACACAACTAGAACTCCTTCTCTTTCAGCTTTATTCTCTGTTGGAGCATACACACACATAACCACCCAGATTTATATTCCCACTTTCATTCTCACCCACACAATCCTTGCACCCACAGAACCATAGTCCCTTACACGCCCCTTCCATTTGTTACTTACAAACAAACACACACCTTCTTTCGCTCTCTCATTCTCATTCACTCCAGCACACACACCTATTCCACATTCCCATTTTTTCACACATGTACCCTTCCTTTTGGTCTCAAAGTCATTTCGCATATATCCAGCCTTGCATTTTTTTTTTTTTTTTTTTTTTTTTTTTTTAAAGAGACAATGAACGGAGGAAGGAAAAACACAGATAAAACAAAAAGGTCCATGTGCCTAAAGGCATCCTCCATTCATAAAATGTTTGTAACAACTGGATTTAAACATTTGTAGATTGTAAGTTTGTGGAAAGCAATTCGAGGGAAGTGAATTCCAAAGAGTAGTAGCTCTGGGGATAAATGAATTCTGATAAGCAGAAGTTCTGCATTGTGGAGGAGAAAGTGTAAATTCATGGGCGCTCTCAGCTGCCCTAGTTCTACGGGGAAAGATGTGGAGAGGCGGCACAATTGAAGCAAGTTCCTCGGAACAATTGCTGTGAAAATATCTGTAGAATAATGCAAGGGATGCAACGTTTCTTCGTATGGATAATGTAGGAAGGTCCTGTGTGATTGCAGGGTTATTGATTAATCTAATAGCTTTATTTTGAATTTTGTCCAACTGCCTCAATGCAACCACTCCACTTCCACCCCACACAGGTGAACAGTAATCCATCTGAGAACGCACATGTCTTTTATATATCACGGCCAACTGCTCGCCAGTGAAGAATTCTCGAACTCTGTACAGGAGTCCCAGTTTTTTAGAGGCATTCTTAGCAATGCTTCTAACATAATGTGTCCAGCTCAAGTTAGTAGTTAATGTTACACTGAGAATGTCAATACTAGGGGAAGTGGGAATATTTACATCATTAAAAAATATATGGGAGTCAGTGAGATTCTGTCGGTTAGAAAATTGAATGTACTTGGTTTTCTGTGCATTAAAGGAAACTAGATTCTTTTGTCCCCATCCATTAATTCTAGAAAGGTCCTGGTTCAGAGAAATTGCAGTGTTTATTTTTGAATTTATAAGATCGGGTTGGGTGACAGAATTGGTAAATGTGAAGGAACTGTGGAGTGTTGAGTCATCTGCGTAGGAATGTATTGGATTATGAGTGGTAGATATGAGATCATTGATATGAATGAGGAACAGAATTGGGGCCAAAACTGATCCCTGGGGAACACCAGCATTTATTGAGTGAAATTGAGAATAAAGGCCATCTACCATTACACGTATTTTTCTGTTATGAAGATAAGAAGAAATTAGTGGAACTAATGATGCAAGGCCGTAGTGTGACATCTTCGACAATAAGGATTGATGCCAGACTCTATCAAATGCCTTTGATATATCCAGTGCTATTGTATGTGTTTCACCATGTTGGTCTGTAGCTTGGTTGATTTGATGCGTAAGAAGGCAAAGCATTCGCTAATACGTCCAGAACCTCTCTCTCTTGAAGACTGGCTAACGAACAGACGACAGAGAGTACTGTAGTTATAAATGGAGTGGAATCCGAGTGGGCACCTGTAACCAGCGGTGTACCCCAGGGATCAGTTTTGAGTCCCGTACTTTTCTTAATACTTATATATAAATTACCTAGATGTCAGGACCAATAATTACATCTCCAAATTTGCCGACGACACCAAAATAGGTAATGCCATACTAAGTAAAGAAGATCGTAGAAACTTGCAAGCAAATCTTCAGAAGATTGAAGACTAGTCTGTCAAGTGGCAAATGCCATTCAATGTTGACAAATGCCAATTAATTGAAAGTGGCAGCAACAATAAGAACTTTGAATACAACCTCTTTGGTCAGAAAATAGTTAAAGTTACTCAGGCCAAAGATCTCGGCATAATCATTGCCGACAATTTAAAATCATCAGAATATTGTGCCATTGCAGCCAATAGAATGGTTGGTCACATTAAGAGAAATTTCAAATATATGAGCGAAGTTATATTACTACCACTTTAAAAGAGCTTAGTAAGACCTCACCTAGAGTACGGTGTGCAGTTCTGGTCACCATATCTAAAGAAGGACATTGACAAGATGTCATAGCCCTACAGGAAGTAAGACCAAAAAATGTTAGAATTGAAAGGGAACTGGTGGAATATAGTTTGGAGGGTTTTGAGTTATATGAGAGAAATGCTATTAGAGCAGAGGTTGGAAGAGGACTGTTTATTTATGTAAGAAAAGAGCTCAAGGTTAATGAGGTGGATATGAGACAGCAGTATTGTGAGTATTTGTGTATTGAAGTAAAATGTGTAAGAGGACCAATTCTAATTGCCTCTATATATAGAAGCCCAAATAATAGCAGGGGAGAGGATGATAACCTACTGAAAGCAATGGAGGAGATAGATAATAGAGAGAACAAATATAAAATTTTGATTGGAGATTTCAATTTGCCAAGGATCAACTGGGCAAATTGTACTACTCCAGCGGGACAGGGTAGCCTGGAAAATAAGTTTATAGAGAAAGTGAGAGATTGTTTTTTAACGCAACATATTGTAGAGATGACAAGATATAGAGATGGGACGCAGGGGAGTGTACTTGATTTGATTTTTAGCAATGAAGAGGATATAGTGGAACATGTTAATGTGGATAGCCCTGTAGGTCGTAGTGACCATGCCTGTATAAGCTTTAGTTGTAACATTAAATCGGAGAGGGATAATAGAAGCAATAGAAAAATATACATGTATGATAGAGCAGATTATGAGCTGCTGAGACGGTGTTTGGACATTGACGGGGGAATATTTGAACGGTGAAGACGCTGAAGGAATGTGGAGGAAAATTAGAGTCAAACTGGAGAATGCTGTATCCAAAAGTGTACCAGTAAGGGAATATATGGATAAAACAAAATTGAGGAAAAGAACTAACCCAGAATTGCCAATGAGAAGAAAGCTTTGGATATTGATTAGAAGAAAGAAACGATTGTGGGAAAGATTAAAATTGTTAAAAAAGAACAGGGGGTCTAGTATAGAGGCTAAGGAAGTGAATCTGGAACGCAGACAAATAAACAATAAAATAAGGTGGGAAACAAGGAGGGGGGTGAAGGAGAGGGAGAGAGAGATAGCTAGAAATGTGAAGGATAATCCAAAAATATTCTGGAAGTACATTCAGGAAAAGTTAACAAGAAGAGTAGGGATCCCAGAGCTGGTGGGGGGGGTTGAATGATGGGAGTAGAGCGGAGACTGATAAGGAGAAAGCAGAGGTGCTGGGGAAATACTTTGGGGGGGTACTAACAGTGGAGTCGGAGGATGCAGTGCCTACTATTCCCATCAAACAGGCACCGGCACTAGAACTAATAGAGTTTTCCCATGCTAGAATAAGAAGGGCTATAGAAAAAATGAACAGAAGTAAGTGTGACGCATGTCGAGTATGAGCATGCTGTACAGAACGCCCAGTCAGGCCCCACCCTCGCTAGGATCGTCAGGGCAGGAACTTTGGCTGTAGTCTGTGTAGAGTTTCCTAACTCAGTTTATGTGAACCGTTGTACTATAAGTATTATCATTATGTATTTTGTTTTCTTCTAAGTCAACGAGTTCTATTTTATATCATTAGTTATAAGTATTGTGTGTGGGACTTATATACAATGATGAGAGAGAGAGTTATGTAACGACGGCCAGTGAGCGCGCCACGAGGTGTGTAGGCCTCACTCCCTCCTCCCTCCCCCCTTCCTCCCTCTCAGCGCGTGGGAAGTTCTTTGTCGATCCCAGATTGAGAGAGAAGATGACGTCATGATTGCCAGTGGGCGGTCCTTAGTAGTTGGCGTTATGCTCACTAAAGGGCCGAGTATAAAAAGGGAGGTCCCGCCGCATTTTCCTCAGAACTCATCAGGCAAAGCGACTTCTCATATCCCTTGCAACTATCCATATTCTTCCGACTGATGTGAACTTTCTCTACTCTCTGAACAGCCTATCTTCTTCTCTTCTCGTCCCTGTTTAACCTCCATGACCCCTTTGGTGCAGATTTAGTCAGCCAAAGTATTATCGCTTGAGTTCTCACGAGATAAGTGCCTGTTAGATAGCCTATTTTTGGAAGGGTTAACTAGAATAGGATTGATTGATGTTTGTTGCACTCGTATATGCATTTCCCTGTGTGCGATTATTCATGTTCCTGTTTTCTGCTGGTTTAGGCAATGCTAGACTGGGATAGGGTTTCTGAGTTGTGATTTCCTATGAGTACTAGGTTGCGGTTGAACCAGTACAATTGCAACGGAGACGTGGAACGCCTAGGTGGTCTTTCTGACTGTGTACCGTGGGAGTTTAGCACTGTGTTGCGAGTGAGGGCTTTTGCCTGTGCCACCCAACACTGTGCTATCTCATTTGCTTGACTTTGAGAGGATCGCCAGGAGAGAACCAGATACTAGTGATCTGGATCTCTCAAGAGAGCATCCCGTCAATTACCGTAATTTGGCCGCACAGTCTTAAGGACCTCGCTAGGCTACGAGCCGCTTGCTCAGCCATTGTCTCTTAACCTTAGATATCCCAGCTAGACTTTGCTCGACCAGCAGATACAGTATAGTATTGAAGCTTCTCCTTATGTATATTATTGTTTAAGCACTATTGATTTCATGTGTGGCACGCTTAGCTACTTCAGAGATTAGTGGCCCACGAGCACAATCTTAGTAGGCTATTGCCAGTGCATTGTCGGAGTACTTCTTCTTAATGTTTGCCATATCCTATTGCTTATTCTTATAATTCTTCTTATGTCAATTTAAAGCCTTTAATTACCAGTGAGTTATTCATTAAATTGCTGTTCAAAATCCGATACTTACTTCTTATGAGTATTCGAGAAGCATCTAACTTATCAGAAGATTCCTTGCTTGATGCTCGAGGACTATTGTTTAACGTAACGTAATAGTGCCGATCCGAAGTAGAGGGTGGAGGACTTCTTAAGTTCTTAGTTCAAGGGTGGATTACTTCGGCTTCGGCCAACACTATTCTTTAGTGTTGTAGTACTTTCTTCTTTGTTTGATTGTTGACCAGACTAGATAACTCCCGTCTTGTTATTAGTCTGTTGTGTGAAACGCTAGTACCGAGTTCTTGTATACCCCGTTATAGCAGATAGAACTCTGGAGGGTAGTGGCGTTTTTTGTTCGGCTGGCAGTACTCTGGGGTTGGGATCGTGTGTTTCCGTTGTGGCAGCGAGCCATACTCGAGTCCTGTGTAAGAGCCCTAGTGTACCCGAGTGCCCGGTCGTAACAAATGGCGACCTTGCTTAGGATTTTGTGAACAGTATAAATTTTTTGCAGAGTTGTACAACATTTGTTTGTTGGTACTTTAGCGTACATATTGAAGAATATTTTTTTTTGTAAGGCAATTAGGAGAGCATTTAAGAGACTCCAGTTAATTTAGTAATTAGTGCTTGCATAAGGGAGTTTAACACTTTTGTCTCGAGAATTTTTTGGTGAACTTCAGTATGTCGGGCCCTAGTACTGACGAGGAGCGAGAGATGCTAAGTGAGGAGGTGCCGTTAGTAACTAGTGAGGAGGATGCTAGACTTTTTGTGAGTAAGCAGTACCATGTGACGGAGGAGAGGCTGACTGGGGTGAATGTTTATGGCTTGCACCTGATAGCCAAGGTTTTGGGTCTATCCAATGTAGGAGGGATGTCCAAGGGGGAGCTGATTTCCTGGGTGTTGCGTGGGCGACATGGGGTTTCGGAGGAGAGGGCGTTTGGGGGGGTTCCTCCCCAGATCCCCTCTCACTCGACTCCCACAGTGCCGTCCACTCAGTTGCCGGAGGTTAGCACTCTCCCACAGAGGGATGAGCATTGGAAGATTGGAGTGCCCTCGGGCGGTGCGTATGGTGGTTCCCCAGTTCTTGCCCCCCCTCCTTCAGTAGTGGCAGCTCCCTCTTCCTGCCTGTCTCCAGATATGATATTTAAACTTGAGCTTGCTAAAATTGAGGCTAGGAGGCAGGAGAATGAGACTAGGAAGCAGGAGATTGAGTCTAGGAAGCAGGAGAAGGAGATTGAGGCTGAGATTAGGAGGCACGAGGCTGAGCTTAGGTACGACTCAGAGAAATATTGTGCTCAAATAGATTTAGATAAGACTCGTGCAGAGTCGACAGGGATTCGGATGGGCCGTGAGGGCCAAGTAAGAGAACAGTCCTTGTCTCACTTAGTCAAATTGGTGCCGGCATTTAGTGAAACTGAAGTCACAGAATTTTTTAATCGTTTTGAGAAGAAGTGTAGGGAGCATAATTGGCCTGAAGAGAAGTGGGCAGCTCTGGTCTCCTCAAGACTTACGGGTAAGGGTCTGAAGGCTTATGATGCACTGCCTTTAGAGTCTTGCATTGACTACCCAGAATTGAAGAGAGCTGTCCTACGGGCATACGAATTGCAACCAGAAACATATCGATTGAAGTTTCGGGGTGTTACAAAGACTAGGGAGGCGACCTTTCTTGAACATGCCCGGGACTTAAAAGATGCACTTACAAACTGGACACGTTCTGAGAAAGCTGAGACGGCCGAACAGTTGACTGAGCTGTTTCTGCTCGAGCAGTTTTATAAGTGTACAGGTGCAGAAATGACTTTAACTATTAAAGAAAAGAATCCAAAAACTCTACAGGAGGCAGCTGAGATGGCTGACCTCCGGCTATCATTAATTCGTGGGTGCGGGTCTGCCCAGCGTAGTGAGGCAGGTAACAAGGGGCGTGACGCCCCACCCCCCCGAGTTAGTAATATATCTTATGCAAACAAGTACAAGAGTTATGATACCAAGACTGACCACAAGACTAGCACCGTCCCATTTAAGAAGGGGCCGGGCCCTTCCCAGTACCAAGGGAAGCCCAAAGGGGAGTTAGAGTGTTATCAATGTCATAAAAAGGGGCACTTTGCAAGAGTCTGTCCTAGCAAACCACCTACAGCAGCTGTGTCTTTGGCCTGCAACATTGGTGTGTCTCTGAAGCCTTCTGAGTTTGCCCGGGGCAGTTCGTCAGAGGCTGAGGCACAGCCAATGCAGAAGCACCTGGGAGGCTCGAACCCTGCTCAGGATGTTTTTTGCGACCATAGAGGACGGGGTTGCGTGATGTGGGCGGGGCGCAAGCATGGAGTAGAGGTCTTGCGTGATACAGGTGCTTCCCAGACTTTGATGAAAAACTTGACTGGCTACCCTATAAATGCGGCTCGGGTGGTGGTGGTGCAGGGTATTAATGCAACTCGGTCATACCCGCTGGTGCGGTTGGAGTTGGAGGTGGATGGTGTGGCACGTGAATTGGATGTTGGGATTGTGGAGAAACTGCCAGTGGAGGGCGTCGACCTTCTTCTCGGCAACGACTTTGCAATGCCCGCTTCTGAGGTTCTACCCTTAGTCGTTGCCGAGAGGCCGGCCGACGTGAGTAGGGAAGAGCGAGAGTGGGTCGAGCGGTGCCAGGCACAACCCATGGCGTGTGCTGTCACCCGAGCTCGGGCAGCTAAAGTGTCACCGCCTAGTCCTCCGTCTTCAGACCAGCAGAGGAACGATCAACAGGAGGAGGCTAAAGCTGGAGTTGGTTTTAAGAGTTTTGACTCGGCGGCTCTCCTGGGTGATTCAGTATTAGCACCATTACTTAGTTCTGGAGTAGCCCCTGGGCCTGTCATCGAGAGTGACGAGGCTGGGCATGACGAGTCTCCACGACAGCAACGTTATGAACATCGAGAGAGACAGAGGGAGCAGCTCAGTATCGGGGAGGGTCATGCATTGCTCCGGGAGCAGTTAGATCGCTTGGCACCCTCAGATATACGTCGGTTGCAGCTGGAGGACCCTGAGCTCCAAACGTGTGCTAATGGAGCTGTGGAGCTCGACGAGGACGGTGATGCACAGCCGGGAGATTTTTTTTATTTAGATGGCATCCTGTATCGGCGTTTTCAAGACCCTAACCGTAGCTGGAAGATGGGGTCCGGGGTAGTGGACCAGTTGATGGTGCCGCGGGAGTGCAGGGATAGCCTACTGAGTTTGGCGCATGACACACCGCTGGCAGGACATTTGGGGGTAAGAAAAACGGTGGCGGCTTTGGGGAAGTTGTTTTGGTGGCCGGGGATGAAGTCTCATGTGCAGTCCTGGATAAACTCATGTGATATTTGTCAACGGGTCGGGAAACCAAACCAAGTTATTCCTAAAGCTCCGTTGCACCCTATTCCTGTAATTGGGCCACCTTTTAGTAAGATTGTTGTTGACATGGTTGGTCCCCTCCCTCCCACAAAGGCTGGTAATAAATTTTTGTTAACCATCATGGATGTTGCCACTAGATACCCCGATGCATACCCCATGAAAAACGGCATGGCTAAGACGGTAGTCAGTAACTTGTTGTGGTACTTTTCAAGGTACGGGTACCCGGAGGAGATTCAGTCTGATCAGGGGTCCAATTTCACCTCCAATCTCTTTAAGCAAACAATGCAACAGCATGGAATACGGGCGGTGGTATCGTCAGCGTATCACCCTGAGAGCCAAGGGGTGCTTGAGCGGTGGCATGCCACCCTTAAAAGCATGCTCAGGTGTTATTGTGCTGATAACGGAAGAGATTGGGATCTTGGATTGCCGTATGTACTGTTTGCTGCTCGGGAAGTGCCTGGTGAGAGCCTGGGATTTAGTCCAAACGAGCTGATTTTTGGACACCGAGTCAGGGGCCCCCTTAATATGCTGCGGGAAATTTGGGAAGGAACTGTGCCGCCTTGTTCCTTGTTGAAGTATGTGTTTGAAAGCCGTGAGCGCATGCTTAAGAGTCTGGAGATGGCAGGTCGGAATTTAACAGGGTCACAAGCTTTAATGAAGGACAGGTATGATCGCAAAGTGAAGCTCCGGGAGTTCATTGTGGGACAGGAGGTGTTGATTTTGTTGCCTTTGGTGGGTAACCCCTTGTCGGCGAAGTATACTGGACCCTATAAAATTGTGGAGAAAATTTCGGACCTAGATTACCTTGTTGCCACTCCAGACAGGAGGAAGAAGAATCAGTTATGTCACGTGAACCTGATAAAAGAGTATGTGAGGCGCCCCTCTGAGCCTCTCACTGTCCCTGTGTTGGCTTGTTGCGGCCGTGGTGGAGAAGGAGAGGGGGACAGTCAAGCTTCAGAGGAGGATAGCTGGGATCACCATGTTTCAGCGGATCAGTGGGCGGGGAACTCGAGCCTAAGGGCTGACGAGGCTATAGCCCATTTGCCTGAGCCGCAATTTGAAGCTATCCGTCAGTTGCTCGGTTTATACCCCACTGTATTCGCTGAACATCCAGGCCTCACTACTCAGGCTATGCATGATGTTGACGTGGGGCACCATCTACCCTTTAAGTCAATCCCATACCGTGTGCCCCCCATAAAACTACCCGCTCTGAGGGATGAGTTGGAGTATATGCTCGGTAGAGGGTTGATAGAGAAAGGTACCGTTAAATGGACTTCCCCCGTAACACTGCAGCCTAAACCAGATGGCAAGGTACGCTTCTGTATTGATTTCCGTAGGCTAAACGGTTTGACTCCAACTAACCCATATCCTCTTCCTCGGGTTGATGATAGTGTTGATAAAATTGGTAATGCTCGGTTTTTGTCTAAAGTTGATTTAGTAAAAGGTTACTGGCAAGTACCTTTGTCCGAGCGCGCTAAAGAGGTATGTGGTTTTGTGGTGGACGGGAGTACTTACCGGTGTAATGTTATGCCCTACGGACTTAAGAATGCACCAGCAACGTTTCAGAACCTGATGAATGAAATTGTCAAGGACATTCCAAATTGCACCGTATACTTGGACGATGTAATCATTTATGATGACGACTTTGAGAGCCATTGTGAGCACCTGGAGACCTTGTTCCGGAAACTTAGTGAAGCAAGTCTGGTAGTAAATTTGGCAAAGTGTGACTTCGTAAAAGCCACTGTGCAGTACCTTGGGTTTGTAGTGGGAAGGGGACAGGTGTGCCCTCCTCAGAACAAGGTACAGGCTATCAATAAATTTCCGCACCCAACCACCAAGAAGCAGATCATGAGATTCTTGGGTATGATAGGCTACTACAGACGCTTTATAAAAGGTTACTCCACGGTGTTGGCACCTCTCACAGATTTGTTATCTAAAGACAAAAAGTTTTTGTGGGCGCCTGAGTGTGAAAAGGCTTTTAATTTAGTGAAGCATTTGCTGTGTACTCACCCGATACTCAGGGCCCCAGACTTTAACAGGCCTTTTCAGCTGGCAACAGATGCTAGTGGTGTAGGGGCTGGTGCCGTCTTGCTACAGACAGACAATGAAGGTGTGGAACACCCAGTAAGTTTCTTTTCTAAGAAGTTCAATGCTGCACAAAAGAACTATTCTACAATAGAAAAGGAATTACTGGCGATTGTGCTGTCACTCAGGCACTTCGAGGTGTATGTTCCAGCCTATGGCCCAGTCGTGGTTATCTACACTGATCATCACCCTTTGAGATTCCTAAATCAATTTCACAATCGCAATATGAGGCTGACCCGGTGGTCATTGATGTTGCAGGAGTATAACCTGGACATCCGGCATATTGCGGGATGTGACAATGTGATTGCGGATTGTTTATCGAGGGTAGATGATCAGTCGTAGGCTATCACAGGTGTATGATCCCGAAGAGATTGACACACGGGTAGCCTCCTGCTTTGGTTTGAGTAGTATTTTGCGCTTGGTGCTTGTTGGCTCGCGGTTGTAGCCCAGCGTATTGGGTCGTAAAGCAGGAGTTGAGCGTTTGGTATAGAAGAAAAATAGGCTGCCCTTATAGTGCAGCCGGAAAAAACATATTAAAATATAAAAATCATATAAAAACTCTTTCTTTTTGATATAGATAATTGTATAAGTTTGTCATAGCCTATAGTGTTTGAGTAGTCCACGAACTATCAAACGGCTGAGCTGCTGTAAGCTCGCTCTGGGAGCATGATATTATGTCTTTTACTATTGTTGGGAGGAGTTATGAAATGTGAATTTTTTTTTTATAAGATGTGTTTTAGTGATAAACTCAGCGTTGTTTTAGTGCCATGCGGTCGCTGGGTGTGAGGGGTTTGATGGGGTTCTGTATATCAGATTTTAGCTCAGGGTTGAGCAAGTAAAATCTTGGGGGAGGTGTGACGCATGTCGAGTATGAGCATGCTGTACAGAACGCCCAGTCAGGCCCCACCCTCGCTAGGATCGTCAGGGCAGGAACTTTGGCTGTAGTCTGTGTAGAGTTTCCTAACTCAGTTTATGTGAACCGTTGTACTATAAGTATTATCATTATGTATTTTGTTTTCTTCTAAGTCAACGAGTTCTATTTTATATCATTAGTTATAAGTATTGTGTGTGGGACTTATATACAATGATGAGAGAGAGAGTTATGTAACGACGGCCAGTGAGCGCGCCACGAGGTGTGTAGGCCTCACTCCCTCCTCCCTCCCCCCTTCCTCCCTCTCAGCGCGTGGGAAGTTCTTTGTCGATCCCAGATTGAGAGAGAAGATGACGTCATGATTGCCAGTGGGCGGTCCTTAGTAGTTGGCGTTATGCTCACTAAAGGGCCGAGTATAAAAAGGGAGGTCCCGCCGCATTTTCCTCAGAACTCATCAGGCAAAGCGACTTCTCATATCCCTTGCAACTATCCATATTCTTCCGACTGATGTGAACTTTCTCTACTCTCTGAACAGCCTATCTTCTTCTCTTCTCGTCCCTGTTTAACCTCCATGACCCCTTTGGTGCAGATTTAGTCAGCCAAAGTATTATCGCTTGAGTTCTCACGAGATAAGTGCCTGTTAGATAGCCTATTTTTGGAAGGGTTAACTAGAATAGGATTGATTGATGTTTGTTGCACTCGTATATGCATTTCCCTGTGTGCGATTATTCATGTTCCTGTTTTCTGCTGGTTTAGGCAATGCTAGACTGGGATAGGGTTTCTGAGTTGTGATTTCCTATGAGTACTAGGTTGCGGTTGAACCAGTACAATTGCAACGGAGACGTGGAACGCCTAGGTGGTCTTTCTGACTGTGTACCGTGGGAGTTTAGCACTGTGTTGCGAGTGAGGGCTTTTGCCTGTGCCACCCAACACTGTGCTATCTCATTTGCTTGACTTTGAGAGGATCGCCAGGAGAGAACCAGATACTAGTGATCTGGATCTCTCAAGAGAGCATCCCGTCAATTACCGTAATTTGGCCGCACAGTCTTAAGGACCTCGCTAGGCTACGAGCCGCTTGCTCAGCCATTGTCTCTTAACCTTAGATATCCCAGCTAGACTTTGCTCGACCAGCAGATACAGTATAGTATTGAAGCTTCTCCTTATGTATATTATTGTTTAAGCACTATTGATTTCATGTGTGGCACGCTTAGCTACTTCAGAGATTAGTGGCCCACGAGCACAATCTTAGTAGGCTATTGCCAGTGCATTGTCGGAGTACTTCTTCTTAATGTTTGCCATATCCTATTGCTTATTCTTATAATTCTTCTTATGTCAATTTAAAGCCTTTAATTACCAGTGAGTTATTCATTAAATTGCTGTTCAAAATCCGATACTTACTTCTTATGAGTATTCGAGAAGCATCTAACTTATCAGAAGATTCCTTGCTTGATGCTCGAGGACTATTGTTTAACGTAACGTAATAGTGCCGATCCGAAGTAGAGGGTGGAGGACTTCTTAAGTTCTTAGTTCAAGGGTGGATTACTTCGGCTTCGGCCAACACTATTCTTTAGTGTTGTAGTACTTTCTTCTTTGTTTGATTGTTGACCAGACTAGATAACTCCCGTCTTGTTATTAGTCTGTTGTGTGAAACGCTAGTACCGAGTTCTTGTATACCCCGTTATAGCAGATAGAACTCTGGAGGGTAGTGGCGTTTTTTGTTCGGCTGGCAGTACTCTGGGGTTGGGATCGTG
Organism: Lithodes maja; assembly: GCA_037953745.1. Classification (NCBI taxonomy): domain Eukaryota; kingdom Metazoa; phylum Arthropoda; class Malacostraca; order Decapoda; family Lithodidae; genus Lithodes; species Lithodes maja. The sequence continues at coordinate 15,422 of JBAKBP010009718.1, read as the reverse complement.
TGTTTCCGTTGTGGCAGCGAGCCATACTCGAGTCCTGTGTAAGAGCCCTAGTGTACCCGAGTGCCCGGTCGTAACATAAGTCACCGGGACCGGATGGGATACACCCAAGAATCATAAAGGAAGGAGGGGAGATGTTAGTAGAGCCATTGAAAATGTTATTTGAGGTATCGTTTAATACAGGACAAATCCCGATGGACTGGAGAGAGGCGAACATAACAGCTATATTTAAGAAGGGAAAGAGAAATGACCCAGGGAATTATAGACCAGTCAGTTTGACAAGTGTTGTGTGTAAACTAATGGAAACGGTAATTAGAGAAGGAATAATGGATCATATGAAGTCAAACCAACTTTTCAGTGGGAGACAGTTCGGATTCTTGCCGGGGAGGTCGACGGTACTACAGCTAATTAAGGTGGTAGATGATTGGATGCAAATTCTAGAAGATGGTGATGTAATAGACGTGGTATATTGCGATTTTATGAAGGCCTTCGATAAGGTCCCACATAAAAGGTTAATAGAGAAAGTTAGAAGCTATAATATAGGGGAGAAATGTGTGAAATGGATAGAAGCCTTCCTGAAAGATCGGAGACAGGGTACTGGTGAATGGAATAGGCTCGGGGTGGAGGGAAATTACAAGTGGGGTACCTCAGGGATCTGTGTTGGGACCACTGCTGTTCGTTATATTTATCAACGACTTGCCTGAAGTTATAACTAATGGAAGTGAGGTATACCTGAATGCGGATGACACTAAACTGTATAGAAGAGTGAGGAGTAAGGAAGATATGGGTTTGCTTCAAGGAGATGTGGAGGGCATGAAGGGATGGTCTGAGCATTGGTTAATGCCTTTTCATCCAAAAAAATGCAAGTACATGCGGATTGGGACCAGCAAGATAGACAAGGTAGGATACAGTATGTATGAAGCGATGGAGGAAGTGAGTGCAGAAAAGGATATAGGAGTAGTGATAGACAATAAGTTAAATTTCTCAGAACATTTAGCGGAAAAGATAAACAAAGCCAATAGAATTGTAGGGCTGATAAGGAGGACATTTGTGTCACTTGACGAAGAAATCTTCAGGAATCTATATACAGCGCTGGTTAGGCTGCACCTGGAATATGCAAACCAGGTGTGGGCTCCATATATGGTAAAGGATATAGAAGCAGTGGAGAAAGTGCAGAGGAGAGCTAGCAAGCTGGTACCAACGTTGAAGAACGCGGGCTATGAGCAGAGGTTGAGGACACTGGGGCTTCCGACACTGGCATATAGGAGAAAGAGAGGGGATATGATAGAGACTTTTAAGATAGTCTCATGAAAGTACGATGAGGATGTGTGTGAAGGTATCTTCTTGATGCGGGAGGGAACAAGAACGAGAGGACACTCTAAGAAAATTTACAAAGAAAGAAATAGGCTTGAGAAGGCAAAGAACTCATTTTGTGATAGTGGTAAATGAGTGGAACGCACTGCCCCAGTATGTAGTCGATTCCGAATCAATAAGGGAGTTTGAAAGTAATCTTGATAAAGCATGGGGAAGACAAGATTTGAAGTTTGATTATAAAACAAAAATACAGAATAGTAAAAATGTTGCGTCTGCTACCGCCGCCGCCGCCAACACCGTGAACGACCGCAGCAGTGCAAGTACTGGTACTGAGCTGGATACACAGGCATAGTTTGCCTTTTTCCAGAGGATCTACTGTAAGAAACTGTAAGAAGATGGAAAGAGTACAGAGGAGAGCGACTAAGCTTATCTCGACGCTGAAAAACAAATCATACAATGAAAGACTTAAGAAACTTAACCCTTTCACGCACATATGACGCAGAGGTTGCCAGATTAGCAATAAGAAATAGAGTTCTCTCACTCTTATAATTACCTCTCCAAAATTAGTTTTCTGCCCACAGGTAACTCAAAGACAACTGCAAAGGTTGAAGTAACTAAACTAAAGGTTTCTAAATACGCCTGATGGTAACAAAGGCTTTAACGTATCCCTGATAGGGTCAAAATCACGTCATATGTCGGAGAGGGTTAACTTGTTCTCACTTAACAAGAGAAGAATGAGGGGGAACTGATTGAATGTTTCAAAATTCTAAAGGGCTTTGACAAAGTGGACATCAATGCCCTGTTCTCTCTCAATCATCTTCCCAGTCGTAATAATGGTACGAAACTACTGACCAAAAAGGCAAATCTAGACATAACCAAGAACTTCTTTAGTTATTCTGTAATAAATAAATGGAACAAGGTGCCAAATGAAGTGGTAGGTAGTACATCCATCAACATGTTTAAAAAATTACTTGATGCTCACCTTAAGAGAACAGGAGTCTATTAATAATTACAATTTTAATCTCGCCAACCCATGTATTAAATTATTTTAAGTAATGAAATTATTCTCAATGAACTCGCCCTTAACCGGACAGTCTGGAGGCTCTGCGAGAGATTGATTCTTCGTGGAGGCTCCAGCCATGGGCCTGCCGGCCTGATACGGTCCGGGGGTCTATGGTAAGTCTTTTGTGTCATCATTCACACCTCTTACATTCCATGTCACAATCCTAAAGCAGTCCTTGTCCGGTCGGTGTTCGACAACAGTAGGTCCGTCAGTGTCCATGGCTGATCTATCGTTCGTTGCTGTAAGATTTTTCCCAGGTGGAGGGTAGCAAGCCCAACCAATCCAATCTCTTTAGCCCCATAAAGGCGAGCTGTGTGTAATGGACACCCTACCACCAGGCGAAGATATTAGGCCCCATTCCCACCTAAAATCGTAATATTACGATAAATATAATTTTTACTTATTCATATGCGCCTATTTTACGTTTAATATGAAGATAGTAACATGTGACAACAATAAAACAAGTGGGAATAGTGTTTGGATGGTCAAAATCGTGAATTATTGCCGACCGGTCCATTCATGAAATGTGGAGCAGAGCGAGGCAAACCCTCCCCTCGCTAGGCCTGAAGCCTGACTGACTCACTCAGCCACACTCTCCCTTACGCAACACACTCGCTAGTCACATGACCACACCATAGAACTGGCTTGGAGATGTTGACACAAAAATATACCAATAAATATGGGAATAACAGGGAAAATAGGTGATAATTGAAGGGGGGAGGGGACTTTGACACATATGGAGGAGTGATAGGAGGTATGGAGGGAAATGATCTCACTTAACCCCTCAAACCCGGTTGGGCTCTGAGGCACCCATAACAAACGCAGCCCGTGGACCCCGGAAGGGCTCTGAGGCTCCTGCAGTTTGAAAGCCTGTAAGCTTGTTTTGAAAGGCGTCCGTCCGACGCATATAAACACAGCAGGTTGGACCGACGCCGCGCACCTCCGAACACAAGAAGGAGAGGCGTAGTTTGTTCTTGTGTGGCTGTATGTTATCGTTTTAGTAGTGAAAAGTGGCTAATATGACTGACATCGCCACAAAGTTCTCTCCACGGAAATTGTCATCACAACTGAACCAGTTGACTTAGAGAGCTCTACTCAACGCCATTCTACAGGTACGAAACACATCTACGCTTCAGGATGTGCAGGAATGCAGAAGCAGTCAAAATAACAAAGATACGGTAGCCTAGGCGAGACGTTTTTTCGGCCAAATCCCCCAGGTTTCGGGGAATATTTATAAAATACATAGCCGAGGCTGGAGGGTTAATCACCATTTCACTTGTTTTAAGTGCTACTGGGGCCTTTTAAAAATTTTTTTTTTTAGGCCTTACCTCATAAGAGTGTTCTTGCCTTTGCCCACCAAAACCTCTTAAGAGTGTTCTCGCCGTTCCCGGGTTAATCGCCTTTTACGACATGTAGGAGGCACGCAAGGCATATTCTGACCTCTTACCGCCAGGGGGGTGAACAAAAATATTTCTGTTTGGTCGTTATTTAATCTTTTGAATAATTTCTAGTGCGATGGAATTGAAAAAAATATTATCCTTCCAGCACACAAATATAAAAAGTAACAAAGAGAGTCAACAAAAAATCTCACCCCATCTTCTCCAGATAAGACACTGAGCAAGCGGGTGTGACCGACCGTGGGATTTTCCTTTTTCCATGGTCTGTTTTCGCCTTGAAAGCGTGTCTAACAAAATGATTGGGAATTATTTTAATATTTTTAACCTCTGAAGTGCGCACGGGGGTAAATGAAAACGTCCCCCTGTGCTGACGTATTTGAGGTTTTTCGTCACTAAAATATTCATTGTACCATTAATAGCATTAATAATTATCCATATGCGCCTATTATGGGTTGATTATAAAGGTATTAACCTGAAACAACAATAAAACGAGTGAAAACAGCGTTTGGATGGTCAAAATCGGAGATATAGCCCGCGAGTTGTATAATGTATGGGTGAGGCAAGCTAGCTTCCCGCCAATTTTCCCCAAGGCCACTGCGACACAGTCGATCGATACTCTCTCTCTCTCTCTTGCACTCGATGGCCATCAGTGATGACAACACCCTGCTTGCAACTCGCTAATGTTAGCACGAAAATATACCTCAGAATAAGGGAATAATAGGGAAAATAGGTGATAACTGAGGAATAGGAGGAAAGTGGGGAAGGAGGGGAGGTAGAGGACTGAGATTTTGCATGGCCCAGGGGCCAAACAAAAATAAAAAAATAAAAAAATAAAAATAAAAAAAATATTTTTTTTTCGATGTAAAAAGTTGATTTTTAGTTTTACTTACTCCAGAGAGTCTTCCCGCAGTCCGCCGGGGGAACTCTTAAGAGTCTTCCCGCAGCTCCCGGGTTAATTGACCTTTGTGGCATTTTTGCTTATTATGAGTTGGTGGAATAATTACTTTTCAAGTCCATCACATCAGATGATTCTTAACTTTCATAGAGACCAAATAGCATTTTTTGTTAACTAATAAGAAATACCTCCCTCCCCTTTTCCACTCTGATAGCACTCCCATCACTTCTTCCTCTGACAAAGCTGAACTCGCCCAAACTTTTGCTAGAAACTCCACCTTGGATGATTCCGGTGCTTTTCCTCCTTCTCCACTCCCCTCTCTCCTACTTATGCCTAATATCCTAATATCTTCTAAAGACGTACTTTCTACCCGCTCTGGGCTTAACCCTTCCTGCCTGGGCAACATTTTAAAAGGACGCACCTTGCGAAGGCCCGGAGCCCGGGCGTCCTTTTAAAATCCGTATGCTTGAAAGCTTCCTTAACCCTTCCTGCCCGGTTGTCATTTTAAAATTACACCGCAACTGAACCAGTTGACCTAGAGAGCTCTACTCAACGCCAGTCTACAGATACGAAACAGGGTTACGTTATGAGATGTGGGAATTTTCTAGCAGTTAAAATAACAAAGATAGGGCTAGGCCTATTACAACGTTTTTCAGCCAGATTGCCCGGATCTGAATGCTGTCCTTTGAAAGGCGAGCCCGGGGAGGAAGGGTTAAGCGCGCTTTGAAATCCGCACGGCGAAACGTTTGTAAACAAAGCCGATCAGAGCGCCGCCAAGCCTCAACAAGAAGAAGAAGCGGTCCGACCTTGTCCGCCATTGCCAGTTAGAGCGAAAATTAGTGTTCCAAAGTGTCCGATATGGCTAAAGCCGCGGCAAAACTCTCTCCACGGAAATCGTCATCACACCTGAACCAGTTGACCTAGAGAGGTCTACTCAACGCCAGTCTACAGATACAAGTAAGGGCTACATTTGTGTGATTTGTGTATAGCTATTGAATTAACAAAAATAGACCCATGTTTACATACGTTTTTTGGCCAGATCGCTCGGATAGGACTATCGACATCTATAAATGCTGCCTGGGCAAGGAGGGTTAATACTAAAAAGACAGTCCGAATGGTGTTCCTCCTGTTGTACTAAAAAACTGTGCTTCCGTGCCGACTCCGTCTCTTCTCTAACGTCTTCCCTTCTTGCTGGCAGTTTTGCCTTTTGTCTCCCTCATCCACATAGAAAAAAAAACAAGAAAAAAACAAAATAAACTATCCTATTGTATGTTCTTAATGTACAATATAATTAGGAATGTAGGTAGTGATAGGGTAGTCTCCGTTTTCTATGTTGATGCGGACTGCCCCTCTAGTTCAGACTTTTTCACTTGTCCAAGTCGGACTTAAATCGAACTCGAACATCTCTGAAAATAATATTTTTTGGACTTGGTTTGTCCCCAATTAATTAGTTAGTGAGGGTTTACTGTAGTGTGATTTTATAGTTAGCCTAGAATACCTTGCCTGATTATATAATTCATCTCTTTTTGTTTCCAGAGACGAGGAAGTTGATCTGAAAGCTGGCAGTCAGTACTTGATGCGCTACAAGCCTGTCATGCATTTGCTAGAGTCACAAGCCATCACACTTATATAAAAGTGCTTGTACATTTCTTTTATAATTAATTTACAATGATGCTGTATTTTAAATTTGTATTACAGTACAGTAAACTTCCGTTAATCCGAAGGGCAGCGGACCGGCCCTCGTTCGGATTAGTGGATTTTTCGGATTATCGGACTTTACCCCTATGAACCTGTGTATGACGAAAACATTGAGACATTAGGCCACCCAAATGACACAATGGTGCACACACACATATCATATGTTCATGAAATCACTTCAAAAGTTTACCATTGTCATTGTAGCCTATTACCTACTTCAAAACATTCAGATTAATGGTCAAAGGAATCTGCTGATATAAACGTCTTCTTCTTCTTCCGTCTACTAGCGAGTTTGTCTTGCTCTTGAAGATCAGATGTGGTTCGGGAAGTAATGCCTTAACAACGGCACTTCCCTGAGAGGTTCTTGTAATTTTCCTTTTGTGACGTGCTCTGTTATATTATATTGTATTGAAAGCACCCTTGTCTTGTTGTCTTGAAAGCACCCTTGGGACGCTCCGATCACTGAACTATAAATAGTAGCGTATCGGAACGTCCAAAGGTGCGTTTTCAAGCTCAAGACTAATACGTCCAAAGGTGCGTTTTCAAGCTCAAGACTGAATGCGCTTGCAGAAAATGCGGTGCAAGCCAGTAGCGCATCGGAGCGTCCCAAGGATGCGTTCAAGAGCAAAACAAACTCTCTCGCAGACGATGTGGAAGAAGAAGAAGAAGGTGTTTACGTTTATATCAGTAGCTTCCTTGGACCATTAATCTGAATGTTTTGAAGTAGGTAATAGGCTACAATGACAATGGTAAACTTTTAAAGTGAATTCATGAACATTTGATTTGTGTGTGCTCCATTATGTGTCATTTGAGTGGCCTAATGCCTCAAAAAGGGGACTTTGGGACTTCTTGAAATTCGGACCATCGGGTGAATTCGGATTTGGCCTCAAATTGAAAAATTCGGACTATTGGGAGATTCGAATCACCGGTCGTCGGATTAACGGACTTTTACTGTATATTTATTTACTAATTGTAAGTATTCCTGTCAAACCAAATGTCAATAAATACTAAACTTGTCCATAACACTTTTATGAACGAAGTCTCTAACTCATTATTTATTTTCTAACACTTTTGTATAATTATTATTTCTTAATCATAATTATTCCTTCAAACCAAAACTCTAAATAAATACCAATACTAAAGGGTACTTCAAACATGCACGACAACCGTCGTGAGGGGCCGCAACTCTCAAAATCGGCTCAAGTCAGCAGAACATTAGGCTTATTTTTGAGCTCAAGGACCGTGGAACGACGGTACTGTATAATGAAAGTAACAAGAGGGTATACGAGGGCGCCACAATGGTACCACAAGCGTCACGACTGCCGGCCATGAACGAGTAAGACCTGGAAAGACGGTGCCACGGTGGCAGATGACGGCGGTAGGAATGTGACACAAGTGTGTCACGAATGTGTCATGATGGCGGGACGAGGACATGTGCAATGGTCCATGCCACTCAGTGAGCATATTAAAGTGGACATTAATGCTTATATTTTGATGTGTGTGTGGTCATATTCATGCTCATTATTTTATAGCATATCATTCATTGTGATTTGTATTCATGTCCATATTATTGGTTTCAATTGTGCTAATTATGGGTTTGACAACCCGAAGGGAAGGAAGGAAAACCAAATATTTAGTAGTGATTCCGTAGTCAATAATAATAATAATAAAAATAATAATATTAATAATATTTATTCAGTTAGCAATTTACAGAGTTGGTACCACATAGTACGTTACAAATATGACATGTACCAGCCTTGCATAATTCCAACTAAGGATAGCCCAATAAGGCCGTTAGGCGTATTTCCATTGGGGTCCTTGTGGGATTAGGTTAGCTGGGGAAAATGGGGAGGATAAAGAAATGGATACTTTAGAGAAAGTATTTCTAGGGGGTTATTTTAAGATACCTTGCATCCTATAGTAAATATCAGTAATCCGTAATCAGTAATCATTTCAGTTTGGTTTGTCTATCTCTTATGTCGCATTTAGTAGTAGACATAAGCTTGGTGCTCCCTTCTCGCAGCTGTCCGGTTCAGGTGTTCCTTCAGGCTACGTCTGAAGGAATACAGTGTTCTCTTTTCACGGACTGACTGGGGTAGGTCGTTCCAGTCTTTGATGGCGGTGAAGAAGAATGTTTGCTTACCCTGTCCTTGGATTCTCGGGACCTTAAAATTAAACATCCTGTTTCTTGTATTATGTCCACTCCTCTCATTTGCTTTAACAAAATCATTCTTTAGATACTCTGGAGCTCTGTCATAGAAAATTTTGAAGGCATTAGTGAGCCTGATTTGTTTGGCCCTGTCAGCGACATTGAGCATACCTAGTGACTGAAGTTGTTCCTGGCCAACATGTGATCTGGGTCCTAGGTTCAGCATGAACCTAACCATTTTATTTTGAGTGACCTGAAGTTTGTGCTGTGCTGATTTAGATGATGCAGAGTACCAGGATGACACAGAATAGTCAAAATGACATTGAACAAGCGCTTGGCAGAGGGTCTTTTTGGTCGCCGCGGGCAAGCATCCCACCTGTCTATACAGGTATTTTATACGTGCTCTACACTTACTCAGGATAGATTCCAAAATAGTTTCACCTGACAAACTCGCGTCCAGTTTTAGTCCGAGATATTTCACTTGTGACACTGTTGTTATAGGAATATCATTACAGTTGACCGAGAAGCCCACAATGTCTTTCAGTTTGCGTTTTGTTCCACATAAGATGGCTTCCGTCTTGCCCAGGTGAAGGGATAGTCTATTGTCCACTAGCCATTCACAACATGATTCTAGTTCTTTGGAAAGTGAAGCGGCAATACTTATTGGGTCTTTTCCTGAAACCAGGAGCACGCTGTCGTCTGCATACAGTAATAATTTACACGAGACGCTCAGTTCCATGTCGTTCACATAACAGAGAAAGAGTAAGGGACCAAGGATGCTTCCCTGCGGGACCCCACAGTTAATTGGCATAGGATCAGATATATTATCGTCAATTTTGACTCTTTGGGTTCTACCACTAAGATAAGATTTAAACCAGTTCACAGACCCTATGTCCATTGCTTGTAGTTTATTACATAGGATATCATGGTCTACTGTGTCAAACGCTTTTTGTAGATCAAGAAGAACCATACCGGTGTAGTTACCTTTAGACATTTCTTTACGAATGTGATCCGTTAAGTGGATGAGACAGGAGTCTGTCGAGTACATGCATCTGAAACCTGATTGAAACTTATAGAATAGATAATTTTGTTTGAGGTAGTGTTCAATTTGGGTGTACAGTAGAGTCACGCATCTCACGCATTTTGATCCCACGATTACGCATCCCACGGTACTATCCAATGGCTACCTGAATTCTCATCCCACGAAAAACCACACGAGTCCCACGGATGCGCACCGACGCATCGTGGATAGCATTTGTTGGCGGCCATGTTGATGACGCGCTCCTAGGCTTCCCGCTCAGTGTTCCTATTGTCCCAGCTCTCTCACGTGTGAATTATTCAAGGTTACCTGTTTTTTTCATTGTGATTACCCGTCCCGCGGTCCGACCCACGAACAATGATGGCTTCCCAGGGTAGTGGGGGCCCCAGTGGTCCTAGTGAGGAAAGAAAGGAGCCACCTAAGCGACCAGGAAAGGCCAAAGAAGACAAAAACAAACATCATCGGTGTGGCCAAAACCTGAGGAAGTATAGTGTAGAAGAGAAGAAAAAGATTATTCAAATGATCGAAGAAGGCTACAGAAACTGTGATATAACAAAACGAATGAACTGTCCAGAAGGAACTGTGAGAACATTTAGAAAGAATAAGGAACAGATGAAGAAATCGTTGGCTGTTGCTGAGAAATATTTTGGTGGTGAAGGTGGTGGTGCTAGTCGGGCAGTGGTGGAGTACAGTGAAAAAAATCAAGTGCTAGCTATAACTGAACATTATTTGTTAAAGTGGGTTCAGAGGCGAGATAAAGAGAAAGCAGGTGTTGCAGGCCCACAAATTAGAGCAGAGGCACGTAAGATTTACGATGCACTATGTAAAAAAAGAAACATACAAAATCCAGTGCCTTTTAATGCCTCAGTAGGTTGGCTTCAAAAGTTTAAAACAAGGTGTGGGGTGAAGCATGCTGTGTACCAGGGTGAGGTGGCTTCTGCTGATGAACCTGCAGCCAACTCTTACCCTGCAATTGCTCGCCAACTGATAGAAGACGGAGGTTATTGTTTGGACCAAATATATAATTGTGACGAGACAGGACTGTACTGGAAGCGAGCACCAAAATCCACATTCATCTCAGTAAAAGAAAAGCAAGCAAAGGGGGTAAAAATGGCAAAGGATCGCATGAGTGTTCTCTTGACTTGCAATGCGTCCGGAACTCACCGAATGAAACCTTTGGTAATTTATAAGTTTGCCAAGCCTCGCGCCTACAAGAACTGTGACATGAATCGTTTGAATGTGTACTGGAGTCAAACTCGCAAGGGATACATGACCACACCCCTCTCCATCAGCTGGTTTGATGATCATTTTGTCCCGGATGCTAAAGCCCATTGCAAGCGCCAAAACATCGATTTTAAAGTCATTTTGTTTTTGGATAATGCGCCTAGCCATGCAAAGTTTCTGGTTGGTCGCCACAGTGCTGTGCAAGTCTGCTTTCTTCCCCCCAATACCACCTCCAAAATCCAGCCAATGGATCAGGAAATCATTGCCAATGTGAAACTTTTATTTTACAAGCAATTGCATGACAAGATGAACCAAGACACCGATTCACAAGAGGAACTGAAGGAAATTGGAGAGATGGAATCAAGTGACTCAGACGAACCTCCTGGCAACCCCTCCACTTCTTCCGCCGCCTCTCCCCCTGCCTCACGCTCTGCCTCACCCTCTGCCTTGCAACCAACTTCCAATACTGCCGATGCTACTCTGACTGTAAAAGAATTTTGGAAGCTTTTCAATATTCGTCATGCAGTAGACTTCTTTGTGAAGGCTTGGAACTATATTTCAGTGGCCTCTATTAAGCATGGTTGGAAGCCACTGTTACCTCACTTAATAGTGGATGAGGCTGCAGAAGGTCAGGATCTGATGAGGGCAACTCTTGAGGCAGTGAGGAGTGTTCGAGCCCCCGGATTCAACGAAGTCAACGAGGAAGACATCGAGGAACTGATTCACAACCCACTAAGGCCAGAACAAACAGCAGAAGAGATGATAGCGGAGGACGAAATGGAAGAGACAGAGCAAGAAGAACAACCACAGCAAGTTGAAAAACAGAAAGAAGCAACAACTCAGCAACTGTCTGTCATCTTGGGACTTTGTGAAAACCTGAAGGAAGAGCTGGAAGGCACACCTGGCATCTCTGATTCTCGTGAACAGTTCCTGGGATACATTCAGAAAATCAGCACAAGTTTCCATGACCTCTACAATGCCAAAGTAAACGATCGCCACCAAGCCCTAATGACCTGCTACCTGAAGAAGAAGAAAGATGATGATGAGGCAGATATAATAGAAGCTCTACATGACGCCGAACTTGATGCCATCGACGATGATTTCACGGGCTTTGGCGGCGACGGTGGGGTGACGGAGAACGAGAGTGGGGCCACGGAGGGTGGTAACTAACATCCGCCTCCCGTCTATCACCACATCCATCACACTAAGCACCTCATCAACTTTTCTAAGGTTTGTGTTTGTGTTTTACTTACCTTTCTTTTCATTAAAGCAACTTACCTTTTGATTATTGGCATGTAAAGTGAAGGTCAATAGTCGCCCGACGATAGCCTCCAGTACTTTTGTAATTTTCCCCATTACAGTCAGCCCCCCCAATACGCGATTCCACAATTCGCGAAAACCCTAATACACGAGTGACCCCTCGAAAATAACATTAATTAATTAAACATTAATTACGCGAGGTGGTACCACAATACACGAATCGAGAGCTAAGAAGGGGCCAAATCCGCTATTCCCGCTTGATACGCGAGCACGTCTACGTTTCGCGAGGCCCAGGAGTAGCTCTGAAAAAAGAAGAAGACGGGCATACGCCTGCCTTCCCTCCCGCTTACCCTCCCTCCCTCCCTCCCACAGTCCCGCTCAAGCGTCATAGCCGTGCGGAGTGACCAAACGTTTGTAGTGCCTGCCACTTTTTTCGCCATGCCACGCCAATATAAGAAGATTAACACACAAAATGAAGGTGGAAGTGTTGGATAGCAAGAAAAAAGGAGAAGGAAACTGTGCAATAGGCTTGTCAGAGTAAACTGTTCGTACGATTTGGTCAGGGAGGGAGAAGTTGGAGAAAATCGTGAAGTCCTACGGTCCTAGTCCTAGTCCTAGCCTATCTTCTACTAATTTTAAGGTAAGGTTTCATATTTTTATTCATTGTTCTTATTATATATAAGATATAGACTGTACTGTAGAGCCAAAAATGTCGAAAATAAGGCCAAAATTTTTGAAAATAGGCCATAATTGAGAGATGTCACCCATATCTAATTATTCCTATTTAAAGTTAGGTCCACAATACGCGGATTCCCAATACGCGATGCCTCCTGTCGCCCCTATTCTCGCGTATTGGGGGGGCTGACTGTACTTTAATACTCCGCATCCCAAGAATTCCGGTCCCACGGTCATATTTCGGTACCAATAAATCGTGGGATGTGAGATTCTACTGTATACCGCTCTTTCAAGGATTTTAGATACAATACATAATATGCTAACTGGTCTGTAGTTACCAACTTCTAGTTTATTTCCTTTCTTGAATAGAGGGGTTACAATAGCTTCCTTCAGTTCAGCAGGTACAGTGTTGGTGTTAATTGACAAGTTGATGATGTGGGTTAGGGGGCCTGCTATACCAATGGCTCCATCTCGTAGAAATTTGGCAGGAATTTTGTCTGGTCCTGTGCTTTTATGTACATTTAGGTTAGACAGCTCGTCAAAAGTGTATTTTGGTGTAACATTTTGCAATCAAAATGTGTTTGGGTGTATGTCTTTATCTCTGTAGAAATTTCGAAAGGTGGCCGTTGTTGTCGTGTATTTATTGAGAGGTTGAGGTAGGTTCTGTGCAAGTGTGTTTGCTATGGAGGTGAAGAAGGAGTTGAAGTAGGTTGAAATTTGTCGTTTATCGTGACAAACCTGATCATTAATGGTGAGAGCAATATTAGTGTTAGACGAATCCCTTGTCTTGTTGCTGTAGCCTGTTGTTTTTAGGTGCCTCCATAGTTTCTTTGGGTTATTCTGATATTCCTCTGCCTTATTGTGAAAATAATTAGTTTTCGCTGATTTTATTTTCCTACTTAGTTTATTCCTGGCCCTGTTGAACTCATGTTTCAGACCTTGATCCTGTCTATGTTTCGCTAGCCTTTTTAACAGATTGTCTCTGTGTTCCAGATGGTGTAGTATGTCATTGTTGATCCATGGGTCTGACCTTGCTTTAATTCGTATGTCTTTCAGAGGAGCTATTTCGTCTAGAATGTTTGTGATGATGGTTCTGAAGCCAACCCATGCGTCATTAACGTTTGTACTTCCAAACACTGGAGACCAGTCTGTATTCCATAAAATGTCCAGAAATGTTTCTTTATTGTAGTTTCTGAGTGACCTTGTTTTGATAACCTTGTGATTCTCTAGGGTAATTTTTTTGGTTTTTCGTGTGCAATATGTGACGAAGTGATCACTTATCCCAGTCTGTATAACCCCTGATTGGGATATTTTGTCCTCTGTTACAGTTTATGTGGTCTATTATTGTGGCAGTGTTCTCAGAGATACGTGTGGGGATTGTGATGAGTTGTTTGTGATTGTGCATTGTCAGTATATGCCTATATTCTCGTACAAGCCTATCATTTCGTTGTTTGTAACACAGGTTAAAATCCCCTAGTATGATGGATTCATTCCGAGGGTCTAGCGATGACAAAGTTCGTTCAAATTTGGTCAAGAATTGTGTGTCGTCTGGTGGCCTATAGCATACCCCAATTGTGATGGGTCTTGTCCTCGGCAGGTGTAGATCGATCCACAGAGCTTCGGGATTTTCTACATGGAGGTCGGTCCCAGTTGTGTGTGTGAGGTTGTTTTTTACATACAGACATACTCCTCCCCCATGCCTATTGCGATCATTCCTAACCATATTGAAACCTTGAATGTTTATTTCACCATCGTTTATACTTGAATCCAGCCAGGTTTCTGTGATTGCAATTATTGAAGCTTTGGCCTTATTAGCTAACAAGTTTAATTCTGACAATTTATGGTACATTGATCTGGCGTTAATGTGGATAAGATGGAGCCCTTTGTTGGTGAACACTCTGTATTCATCTTTGAATTTGAATGTGTCCTGGCTGGATTCTGAGTTGTTAATACTAATTGGTTCATTTACATGACGTGAGAGCCTTATATTCTTACAGTTTCTTACAGTAGATCCTCTGGAAAAAGACAAACTAAGCCTGTGTATCCAGCTCAGTACCAGTACTTGCACTGCTGCGGTCGTTCACGGTGTTGGCGGCGGCGGTAGCAGACGCAACATTTTTACTATTCTGTATTTTTGCTTTATAATCAAACTTCAAATCTTGTCTTCCCCATGCTTTATCAAGATTACTTTCAAACTCCCTTATTGATTCGGAATCGACTACATACTGGGGCAGTGCGTTCCACTCATTTACCACTCTATCACAAAATGAGTTCTTTGCCTTCTCAACCCTATTTCTTTCTTTGTAAATTTTCTTAGAGTGTCCTCTCGTTCTTCTTCCCTCCCGCATCAAGAAGATATACAGTATATAAGGGCTCCCCGGGTCCCCAGGAGGGCGCCCGGAGAATGCTTAGTGTAACTCAAATACATAAAAGAACATCCTAGTGGGATACCCCTTACAGTGCACTCCCGTTATCCGCGCTCAAAGTATCCGCGATCCTTGTTATCCGCGGACACCCGTAAATATCCAATTACTCGTTATCAGCGATTATCTGCGAAAAAATATGCGTTATCTGCGAATTTTCACTCGATCGAGGAAGAAAGCAGTGCTTCCATTAACCAAGAAAGGCGAAATATAAGAGCATAAGAATATGGGAGACTGCAAAAAGCCGATTGTCCCACACAAGGCAGATCCCTGTAACACAAGGCAGAG
>JBAKBP010009717.1:0-82088 GCA_037953745.1 Lithodes maja | reverse complement strand
CCACTACTTACATTGGTCCATTTAGATGCCTTACCGTTTATGACTACTCTTTGCTTTCTGTCGCTGAGCCAATTTTCTATCCATTTCAACACACCGTCTTGTATTCCATGCGCTTTTAGTTTTAGCAGTAATCGTTTGTGGGGAACTTTGTCAAAGGCCTTTTGAAAATCAAGGTATATAATATCTACAGCTTTACTCTCATCGTAGAGGTTGAAGATATCGTGGAAGAAGTCTAAGAGGTTTGTTAAACAGGAACGTTTTTTACGAAAGCCGTGTTGAGTATCTTTAAGTAAGTTATTTGCCTCTAAGTGATTTACGAGTCTGTCTCTTATGACCGTTTCTAGCATTTTACATACAATTGAGGTTAAGCTAATTGGACGATAGTTACTGGGTAGGGATTTGCTGCCTTTTTTTAATATCGGTGTTACGTTGGCTAGCTTCCACTGATCGGGCATAGTCCCAGACTGCAAGGATTCATTGAATAGCAATGTCAGTGGTTTGGAGAGCTCATCCTTAGCTTCCTTTAGAACTCTAGGTGAGATTGTATCAGGTCCAGGCGTTTTATTTACCTTGAGTTTATCTAAACAATTCAATACTTCTCTCTCTGTAACGGTGATATTGCTTAGAACATCTGAATTATCAATCTGAATCGGCGATGGTGTAGGGATATCACTGAGGTCTTCGGTTGTAAAAACTGATGCAAAGAAGGTATTGAGGGCATTACTCATTTGTACTTCGTCTTTGGTGTATTCTCCATTTTCATCGACTAACGGTCCAACAGTTGAAGTAACTACTTTTTTCTTTCTGATATAACTATAGAATTCTTTCGGGTTTGTTTTACTTTGATTCGCAACATGTAACTCCAGGGTCTTTTTACTTTGCTTAATTAACTTTTTGGCTTTGCGTCGTAGCTCTACAAATTTCACCCGTTCTTCGTCATTTTGTGAGGATTTTAATCTATCATTAGCAAATTTTTTAGCAAGCAGACAGTCTGAAATATCTTTATTCCACCATTTGGGCTTATCATTTTGGCCTGGACGCCGTATTTTCGATGGTATGCAGTCTTGCACTGCCTTAAGGTAAGTGGTTGTGAAACACTCCCAGGATGTATTTATGTCGTTATTGTTAGTCAGAAAGCTCCAGTCAGTTTCTTTAAGTTTTGATTTAAGTTTATGAAAATTTGCTTTCTTGAAATTAGGGACTTTCTCAATGCTGCTATTTGATTTGTTACTAGTAAACTTTAAAGTGAAAGTTATCGTACGATGGTCGCTGTTACTGAATTCATCACCAACATTCAAATTATCTATTAATTCTTCTTTTGTTGCGAGTACAAGGTCAAGCACATTATTACCACGGGTCGGAGATTGTACAAATTGAAAAAGTGAACTCTCTTGCAAGTTAGCATAGAGGTCGTGTCCAGAGTGTGAAGTAAGAATATCGCCCCATTTAGTCACGGGTAAGTTGAAATCGCCAAGAATTACGGTATCTTGTATGTTAGTTATTTCTGCAATTTGTTCATAAATTTCACTGTCAGTTTGCACTGATTGAGATGGGGGTCTGTATAATAAAGCTAGTGTTATTTTAGTTCCTCGTTTATTATTTAATAGTACGTAAGATATGTCTATATTCGCAATTTGAGGTTTTGACATTAAGACGGGATTAAGACTTTCCTTTATAAAAAACAGAACTCCTCCTCCATTTCTATTGATCCGACTTTTCTCAAACATTGTATAACCAGGAAGCGTATATTCGGCTAAAAAGTCTCTGTCTTCCGTATTTAACCAAGATTCTGTAATGCCGATTATATCATAATGTTCTGTAAACACGATTTCCTCTAGATCTGAAAATTTATTGCGTATGCTACGAGCATTTACATAAAACACCTTAAGAGTATTAGAGTTGGATGTTACTGATTGTGCATTGTCTGAATTTTCAGTTCGTATTTGACTTACACTACCCTGTCTTGGGTCTGGTTGACCCCGTTTTTTGAACGGAAATCCTTGACTGCATCTTTCAGCAGACGACCAAGACGTGCAGCTCCTACTTCATTGAGATGTACACCATCTCCTGAAAACAAAGATTTATCATAGTAAAAATTATCCCACGTGTCGACAAAGCCGATGTTCTCCTCCCTGCAGAGTTTGGCTAGTCGGCGATTTGTACTGGTAGCTATGTTGTAGAATCGGTTTTCTACATCAATCCGGGGAACAATTCCTGAAATTAAGATTCTATTAGATTTTTCCTTGAAGGACCTGATCAGCCGCCGGTACTTGCAAAGTAGTTCCTCTGACCGCGTCCGTTGGACATCGTTAGATCCAACATGGATGATGTACGTAGTGCTTGCGGGGGCGAGCCTGGAAACCTCTTCCAGAGCCGCAACAATGTCGTCCACGCCGCCACCTGGGATACAGAATCGCTTTCTGGTCCTGGGTGCCCTGGCGCAGAACTCGGTTAGTTGGCCACGGACCATGGAGTCGCCCACAAGCCGAACTTCTTCCGTTTCCTCTTCCTCGTCAATAGCCAGGATTTTGAAGCGGTTTTGGCATGTTGTCGGGATGACCTTCCTGGTACTGGTACTGGGATGGACATTGTTTCTCACTAACTGAAAGTTGTCCTGGGGGGGAGTGAGAGTAGAGTCATTATTATTATCTGCAACATCTAAGGTAGCTGCTGGTGTGGGTACCAGTACTGTATGCACTGGAATGGCGGTTGACATAGCAGTGGTTTCTTGGGCCGAGGGCACTCCTACGTTGAGTGTGGCAAATTCTTGAAGGGATTCAAGCTTCGTAGTCAGGGTATCGATCTTGCGGTGAGCTGCATTCAATTCATCCGTAATCTTCTCTCGGAGCTGGCAAAATCTACAAATTTGGACATCAGTATCAACAAACATGGTAGGGCCAAATTTACCGGAACAACTCGTGCAGGTTCGTTGCGGCGCCATGACGATATAATCACAATATGCCTGAAAATCACACAAATTTATGTTAGCAAAATGGTACAATTAAAGCCTGAAAATCACAAAAAATGTATGTTAGCAATGTGATACAATTAATTCCTGAAAATCACAAAATTTTTTGTTAGCAATATGATAAAATTAATATGCCTGTAAATCACAAAAAATATGTTAGCAATAGAACACAATTTATGCCTGAAAAAAAACAAAAAAATATGTTAGCAGTATGACACAGTTAAAGCCTGAAAATCACAAATGGACTAGAAATTTGTTACAAAATTTACTGGAAAAAAAAGTGGGAGAGGGTTAATGTAGCCTAGTGAAAAAACTGGAAAACAGTATACAGTACAGTAACAAAAAATATTTGTTAGCAATATGGTACAATTAATGCCTGTAAATCACAAAAATAATATGTTAATCACAAAAAGAATATTATGGCTGTAAATCACAAAAAAATATGTTAGCAATAGAACACAATTTATGCCTGAAAAAAATAAAATTATTGATGTTAGCAGTATGACACAGTTAAAGCCTGAAAATTGTAAATGGACTAGTAATTTGTTACAAAATTTACTGGGAGAAAAAAGGGGAGAGGGTTAATTTAGCCTAGTGAGAACACTGGAAAGCAGTATACAGTACAGTAACAAAAAATATTGGTTAGCAATATGGTACAATTAATGCCTGTAAATCACAAAAAGAATATGTTGATCACAAAAAGAATATGTTAGCAATAGAACACAATTTTATGCCTGAAAATAAAAATAAAATTATGTTAGCAGTATGACACAGTTAGGCTAAAGCCTGTATATTAGTTTATACAGTGGTCGACACAATAATAATAATAATGGAGTTAGTAATATCCCTGGCAAGAGTGTGAGAGGCCTATTATGGTGACAAGTATCTGAAATGCGATTAATAAATAGGCTATCAAAAAGTATTACAGTAACTAAATTATTCTAACCCAATATTAAAACTATTAGAGCAGTGTACTAATAGCCACAGAGACACTAAGTGGGTTATGGCCAAAGAGACAGACGCACACACACACACACACACACACACACACACACACACACACACACACGTAGAAGGAACGCAGACATTCGCTCTCTCTCTCTCTCTCTCTCTCTCTCTCTCTCTCTCTCTCTCTCTCTCTCTTAAGGAGAAGTCATCAAGGATCATCGTCTCAGGAATCGTCCCCCGGCTTGGTGTAGAGAGCCGATTTTACAACATAGCCACCAGCACAAATCGTTGTCTAGCAAACCTCTGCAGGAAGAAAAACTTAGGATTCGTCGACACCTGGGACAATTTCTACTACGATGACTATTTGTTTTCGGACGATGGAGTTTATCTGAACCAGGTGGGAGCAGCACGTTTTGGGCGTCTTCTCAACGATGCGGTGAAGGATTTTCGGAGAAGAAATCGACTCGGCACAGGACAACCAGGAAGGAGGACCGAAGACAGCGAGGGCGGCAACCTGCGAAGGAATTAAATGCTAATCTGTCAAGAACCGCGAATTTGGATAAAGCTCCACCAACACGACACAAATTCAAAACCGCCAGGGATAACGACCGAGGACCGATGTCAGCCATGAATGTAAATGTAGATCCGACCAGAACCAAAAATTTGATTAAAGAACGTTCTGTGAGTTCTAAAACCGCAACTTTAAAGGTTTTCTATGCAAACGCTCGTAGCATACGCAATAAATTTTCAGATTTAGAGGAACTAGTGTTTACTGAAAATTATGATGTGATTGGTATAACAGAATCTTGGCTCAATACAGTAGATAGAGACTTTTTAGCAGAGTATTCACTTCCCGGTTATGTAATGTTTGAGAAAAGCCGAATAAATAAAAATGGAGGTGGCGTTTTATTTTATATCAAAGAAAGTCTTAACCCGACCCTCTTGTCAAAACCTCAAATTGTGAACGTCGACACATCTTTTGTGCTAATAAAGAATAATAAAGGTACAAAAATAATATTTGCATTTATATACAGACCTCCAGCTCAATCAGTGCAAACTGACCGAGAAATTTATGAACAAATTGCAGATGTAAGTAACTCACA
The DNA here is from genome assembly GCA_037953745.1 of Lithodes maja. Lineage (NCBI taxonomy): Eukaryota > Metazoa > Arthropoda > Malacostraca > Decapoda > Lithodidae > Lithodes > Lithodes maja. The sequence continues at coordinate 77,069 of JBAKBP010009717.1, read as the reverse complement.
AGATACCGTATTTATTGGCGACTTTAATTTACCTGTGACCAAGTGGGGCGATACTCTTACTTCACACTCCGGACATGACTTATATACGAAGTTGCAAGAGAGTTCGCTTTATCAATTTGTTCGAACACCGACCCGTGGTAATAACGTTCTTGACATTGTACTTGCAACAAAAGAAGAATTAATAGAGAATTTGAATGTTGGTGATGAATTCAGTAACAGCGACCATCGTACGATGACTTTCACTTTAAACTTTACTAGTAACGAACCAAATAGTAGCATCGAAAAAGTCCCTAATTTCAAGAAAGCAAACTTTCATAAACTTAGAGCTATGTTTAAAGGAACTGACTGGAGCTTTTTAATTAACAATAACGACATAAATACATCTTGGAAGTTATTCGAAACCACTTACCTAAAAGCAGTGCAAGACTGCATACCATCGAAAATACGGCGTCCAGGCCATAATAATAAGCCCAAATGGTGGAATAAAGATATTTCAAACTGCCTGCTTGCTAAAAAATTTGCTAATGATAGATTAAAATCCTCACAAAATGACGAAGAACGGGTGAAATTTGTGGAGCTACGACGCAAAGCCAAAAAGTTAATTAAGCAAAGTAAAAAGACCCTAGAGTTACATATTGCGAATCAAAGTAAAACAAACCCGAAAGAATTCTATAGTTATATCAGAAAGAAAAAAGTAGTTACTTCAACTGTTGGACCGTTAGTCGATGAAAATGGAGAATACACCAAAGACGAAGTACAAATGAATAATGCCCTCAATACCTTCTTTGCATCAGTTTTTACAACAGAAGACCTCAGTGATATCCCTACACCATCGCCGATTCAGATTGATAATTCAGATGTTCTAAGCAATATCACCGTTACAGAGAGAGAAGTATTGAATTGTTTAGATAAACTCAAGGTAAATAAAACGCCTGGACCTGATACAATCTCACCTAGAGTTCTAAAGGAAGCTAAGGATGAGCTCTCCAAACCACTGACATTACTATTCAATAAATCCTTGCAGTCTGGAACTATGCCTGATCAGTGGAAGATAGCCAACGTAACACCGATATTCAAAAAAGGCAGCAAATCCCTACCCAGTAACTATCGTCCAATTAGCTTAACCTCAGTTGTATGTAAAATGCTAGAAACGGTCATAAGAGACAGACTCGTAAATCACTTAGAGGAAAATAACATACTTAAAGATATTCAACACGGCTTTCGTAAAAAACGTTCCTGTTTAACAAACCTCTTAGACTTCTTCCACGATATCCTCAACCTCTACGATGAGAGTAAAGCTGTAGATATTTTATACCTTGATTTTCAAAAGGCCTTTGACAAAGTTCCCCACAAACGTTTACTGCTAAAACTAAAAGCGCATGGAATACAAGACGGTGTGTTGAAATGGATAGAAAATTGGCTCAGCGACAGAAAGCAAAGAGTAGTCATAAACGGTAAGGCATCTAAATGGACCAATGTAAGTAGCGGGGTACCCCAGGGATCGGTACTAGGACCAATTCTCTTTCTAATTTACATCAACGACATAGATGAGGGTCTCACCTGTACAATCTCAAAATTTGCTGACGATACAAAAATTGCAAATAGCGTACTCTCAAAAGATCAAGTTGACGATATGCAACACAATCTAGATAAATTGTCACATTGGGCTCAAATTTGGCAAATGAGTTTCAATGCGGATAAATGTAAAGTACTACATATTGGATACCTAAATGAGAAAGCAAACTATTCGATGAATGGCACTCAGCTTAAGAATGTAAACAGAGAAACCGATCTGGGAGTAACAATATCGAGTAACCTAAAACCGAGTCAACAATGTTCAGAAGTTGTTAAGAAGGCAAACAAAATAATTGGCTTTATAGGCAGGTCATTTGAGCATAAATCCAAAGACGTTATCCTAACCCTTTACAATTCCTTAGTCCGCCCTCTTCTGGAATACTGCGTTCAATGCTGGTGCCCTTATTACCAAAAAGACATAAACAAGCTAGAACGAGTTCAACGTAGAGTTACCAAAATGATACCTAGCCTAAAGAACAAACCATACGAAGAGCGTCTTAGAGAATTAAATCTATTTCCTTTAACCCAGCGCAGATTAAGAGGTGACTTAATTCAAGTGTTCAAAATCATCAAAGGCATCGACAATATGAACTGTAGTAAGTACTTCACTATCGACCAATCTAATTACACGCGGGGAAACGGTTGCAAAATTATTGGTAAATCTTTTAACTCACACGAATCTAAGAATTTCTTCTTCAATCGAGTTGTCAACTTGTGGAATGGGCTTCCCCGAGATGTTATAGACTGCAGCACTGTTGATTCATTTAAACTCTGCCTAGACAAATATCTCGCATCAAACCCGCGACTGACTGCGTTTGTAAATGAATAACTTTATTTTATCCTCCCCTCAGTTACTAACCCATATGTCCCCTACTAACTTCCTAGTACTGCCACGGACATTAGTTCCATGGCAGTAGTTCCCTTTCCAATGTTCCCTTACCCACTCTAAACCACTGTTTGGACACTTGATCCTCAGTGTTTTGGAGGACAAGCAGCCTAGAAGGGTCACTAGACCTGTTGTTGCTTGATTTCCTTTGTACTCCTTTGTACTCTCTCTCTCTCTCTCTCTCTCTCTCTCTCTCTCTCTCTCTCTCTCTCTCTCTCTCTCTCTCTCAGACGATATTGTGAAGGTGTTTCATGACTTTTGGCCGCGACTGTACGGTGACAAATTTAGAATAGAAAAATAAATGGACCTCTACGGACTTACGAAAGGCCGAATTGGACCGTCTGATAGATTATGGACCGTTACGGACGAGGGGCGAAGGGGCCGTAAGATTATTTTTGTGTTCGCGAATTTAATCAGAAGGGAGGAGAGTGAGTGAGTGAGTGAGTGAGTGAGTGAGTGAGTGAGTGAGAGAGAGATATTTACATAGATACACTGACCTTACGATCCCAGCGAGGTGGTCAGGACTTAATTCTAGTAGAGATAGCTAACCCGAGAATAAGAGACAGTGGAAGGAAAGGATAGCAAAGAAGAGAGCGAGAGAGAGAGAGGGGGAATGAGTGAGTGCGTGTGTGTGTGTGAGTTAGAGAGAGAGCATATCCAAAGTGCGTAAAGTGAAGAGAAGTAGATATTAAACACAGAAGGAAGGAAGCAAAGGAGAGATTAACACTACAGTATATCATACGACGGTTGTGGGGTTATTGTGGTACCTGTGTTTTATTATTATTATTCACTGTTTTAATTGATGCCATGTCCAAGGCATATATTTTTTGTTTGCCCCCTAAGCTTAAACGAAACGTCTCCCCAGATCCCATTCAAGCTCAAAGATAAATAATAAAATAAAATAAACAGAATATCCCTCCCCCCGACCCCCTTTGAATTCAAGCTAAAGTTAAACAAAAATGGTGGTAAAACTGTCCTGGCCGAAGGCCAGTTTTCTCCTAAATTACAGGCTAGCTATCGCTCGCCAGGAAAAATAAACACCTATTTGGTGCGAAATGCCTTATACATCTTAAACATCACCAAACTAATTGAGCACAATATAGGGTTAAAAAAAAAAGAGACCTTCGCATTAAAGAAGTGTGTTTTATGAAAGAGAGGTGGTGGTGGAGGAAAGTCTTACCTTCTTATCAGAAGTAATGGAGTAAAGGGGAGAGACGGATAGAGGGAGGGAAGGAAGGAAAGGAAGAAGGAAGGAAGGTGGAAGGAAAGGCGTAATTATTTCCTCATTTATATAGTAGGCTATGTATCTATCATATTTTTAGTTTCTTCCCTAGACCTCCACCAAGCTTAAAAAAAAACACTCCTCAAGACCCACTTTCAAGATAAATTTGTACATTTTTCGATAGAAAAATTTCCCAGCCGAAGGCCGGTTCCTCCTTAATTACAGGCTCCCTATCACTCGCCAGAAAACAATCGACACCTAAATGACACGAAAAGTCTTAGTATTGACAAAGAAATGGGGCGAAACGTCTTCAAATCACCAAACTAATGGGTAAAACTTCTCAAAATATCAAAACTAATAGGGCTAAGCATGAGGAAGAAGGAGGACCAGAAAAACGGCCCATCTCCCCTTAAGAGGGGAGGATGAGAGAAAGTAAGGGTTGCATATTATTTGAAGGAAGGCAGTTAGGAAAACAATAAAGGAGAGAGAGAGAGGGAGGGTGGAAGAAAGTCAGAGTTGCATTTTACATGAAGGAAGGAAGTTAAGAAAGCAATAAAGAAGGGATTGAATGATGAAGGAATATAAGAAGGAAGAACGGAAGACGTAGATTGATGGAATAGATTGATGGATAGATGGATGGATGACTTACATTGCTTCAAACTCTGTGTGACCAGGCATTTTGGCTGGAACGTCCCTTGATTTGGGCCCTGTCGCTCTTTCAACTGTGGGAGAGGCACTCGTCACTGGCAGTTCTGCCTTTTGTCTCCCTCACTCACATTGGACGAAAAAAAGATGGAGGAAAGAAAGGAGGAGGATAAACAAAATAAGTAGACAAAAAGACAGGGAAGAATGATGGTTAACCCGTACTGTACCGGCGACGTCTTTTATATTGGATTTCAGCTACAATTAAATTTGTTTATGAAGCTTAGGAAGGATATATGATAGCTAAAAGGGTTAACTGAGTTAGTCTGTAGCCTTTTAATGAGTAGACGTCCTTTCTAACCTGAATGAAATCGTCTAATAGTTGTCAGAATATGATGGAAAGGACGTCTCTGGTACTGAATGGGTTAATGGGGGAAAGATAAAATAACTTAGGAAACTAAATATATAATGAAGGAAAAGAGAGGTGGTTATGAAGTAGTGGTGGTGGTGTAGGGCCTTATCTTATTATCATGTATTATGGAGTAAGGTGCTGAGAGAGAGAGAGAGAGAGCGAGGGGCAGACCGACTTCCACACGACTTTATGAGGTACCAATCATCGTTTACCTCATCCACCTTCCACTCTACCCCCCCCCCCCCCTCCTCTCTCTCTCTCTCTCTCTCTCTATATATATAATATATATATATATATATATATATATATATATATATATATATATATATATCTATCTATATGCTCAGGCCCAATCTCCATTTTGGGGGTAGCCGACTCAAGACAGAGCAAGAAAAGGGAAAACACAAAAACAACATAAAACAAAAAATAAACACAGATAAAAAACACAAACTCACACACATCCAGGTCACCCAGGAGAAGACCCAGAGACCAGGGTTACCAAGGTCGCTCCAGCACTCCCCCTGACCACCCGGAGAGGTTCCGATCTCGGCAGGCAGACATGCAGCGGAGCCAAAGCCACAAGCCCTCCCACCACACTTCCAGGCACACCCTTCATATTAATCGTCCCCCCGGGCCAGGCGCCTGATGGACTATTATCTAGTCCAACTTGCGCCCGACCCCTTACTCCAAATGACCACGTGTTCACTCAACTATTCACAAGCATTCTCCATTCACTCCTGTCCACCACCACTTCCCCTGCCTGATCTATAGTCATTCCTCTATCATCCAAAGCCTTTCTTACACAGTCTCTCCATCTCAATGGGGGTCTTCCTACCCTTCTATCTCCCCTTGTACCTGACTCACATATTCTCTTTGTAAGCCTTTCATCTCCCATTCGTTCAACATGACCATACCAGCTCAGCACCCTTCTGTCCACTCTGGCTGACAAATATATATATATATATATATATTATATATATATATATATATATATATATATATATATATATATATATATATATATATATAAACCGTACTGTATATCTCTCTCTGACCGACCAATCTACCTTTTCTCACCTTCCCCCACCTGCCACCAGCCTATCTTATCTTATCATCTACCTGTCCTCAACCTCACCTGGAGAGAGGGAGAGACCAATATATCTATCAATTAGTCTACCTATCACACTTCCAATCCATCTACAAATTAATCGACTAACTAATCTATCTATCAATTAGTCTACCTATCCAACTTCCAAGCCATCTACCAATCTACCTACCAATCTACCTACTTACCAACCAATCTGCTTACCAATCTATTTATCTACCAACCTTCGAAGCCACCTACCAAACTACTTACCAAGCAATCTAGCTATTAATTAGTCTACCTACCTATATATCTACTTACCAACCAATCTATCTACCAATTAATCTACCTACCAACCATTCCATTTACCAACCTATCTATCTACCAATTAGTCTTCCTAACTATCTACCTACCTACCTTCCTACCTTCCTACCTACCTACCTACCTACCTACTCACCCTCCTATCTATCTACCTGCCTGCCCACCTACCTACCTACCTTACCAACGTACCTACCTACCTACCTACTTACCTACCTACCTGCCTATCTGCCTATCTATCTACCTACCTACCTGACCGTCTACCTGCCCGTCTACCTTTGTCTCCGAGGTTGATGGACAGTCTACCTCTCTACCTAGCCCCGGCACATCTATCGGCTTTACCGGAGGGCTAGTCTCGGGGGGCTGATGGGGGAGGGGGGGGTGCAGGGGGGATGAGATTTGAAGGTGCGAGAGACGTTAGAATAGAGACAGGGAGGAGGAGGAGGAGGAGAAGGAAGGAGAATAAGAAGAAGGAAAAGGAAGGAGAAGAAGTTGTTGATGATGATGTTGATGATGCTGAGGAGAAGGAGGAAATAAAGAAGAGGAAGAAGAAGAAGAGGAGGTGGTGGAGACGTATGAGAAAGAAGAAAGGAAGAGGAAAAAACACAAAATAGACTATGCAGGACGTTCATCAGAATGAAATGGTTGAAGATTTTGGAAATTAGGTGGAGAAGAAGAAGAAGAAAAAGAAGAAGAAGAAGATTATGGAGAAGAACAAAAAACAATAGAGGAATACAAAAACTAGAGGAATACAATGGAATACAAGCAACAACACATTAATGTTTTTTTACAATGCCACATATACAGGTAGCTAATCTACCAATTTTATTTGAAAGAAACAATAGCTCAGACTGAAGGGAGGACATTCATTTGCAAGCGCTGTTAATTGGGCGTTGAAAGAGCAATATATTTATCTAGTTGATTTTTGAGATTTGTACTTTACAACACTCAATAACATTACTAGGTACTAGTAGGTAGTCCATTCGGTCAGTTTACTATTCGATTAAAAAGGAAATACTTTGCTCCATATTAGTGAAGAGGCTTCCTGATGATTTTACAGCCATTTTATCTACAGTAGTGTAATATAAATTGTTAATTGTGAAGTGTTTATTGACATCAGTGTTTATTGACAGGGGAGGTGTGGTGGAGTGGTCTTGCCACTGGCCTGGTAATCCAAAGGTCCCGGGTTCAAATCCCGATGTATCAATGGGAAGATATTATTGGGATGGAATTTGTGCTGTACCTAGTATCAGTGCATTACCACAAAGCCCACCGAAACGTCAATAGTTGGAATATAGAAAAAAAAAAAAAAAAAAAAAAAAAAAAATCCATATTGTCAAGATTACTAATACTTGAATTGGGTTCCCTCTTAGTCTGCCTTTTTTAGACTAATAATTTTGAACTCTTTTAGACGATCTTTAGAAATCATTTTAGTGTCTCCACAATGTATTATCTCCACTTTTGTCTATCACTTCTTGCAGCTTTGCAGATGGGGGCGAACCAATGAAGGGTATAAGGTGAAAATAATGGCTTTGGAATTGCATTCGAATGATCTATTAATGAAACCAATAATTATTTCGCTACAGTGTTGGTTGGGTTTGAAATTGCTCGATATTGGTACTCCTAATTCAGCTACAGACAAACACACTTCTTGTAAATAGAAAACAAATCAAATACATAAATACACTCGCCCTCTCTTTCATCAATACAAAAGGATGAACACATACAGAGGCAAGCATACACACTCAAACACAAATCCTCATAAATCAACACAAAACAAGCGCACGCGCAGACACACCACCGCTACCATCACCACCATACCCACCACCAACAACAACACCACACACACACCACCACCAGTACCACCACACACACACACCACCACCACCACCACCACCACTACTACCACACACACACACACACCACCACCACCACCAACAACAACACCACACACACACCACCACCAGTACCACCACACACACACACCACCACCACCACCACCACCACTACCACACACACACCACCACCAACAACAACACCACACACACCACCACCACCACCAACAACAACACCACACACACACCACCACCAGTACCACCACACACACACACCACCACCACCACCACTACCACACACACACCACCACCAACAACAACACCACACACACACCACCACCACCAACAACAACAACAACAACACACCACCACCACCAACAACAACAACAACACCACACACACACACACCACCACCACCAACAACAACACCACACACACACCACCACCAGTACCACCACACACACACATCACCACCACCACCACCACCACTACCACACACACACACACACCACCACCACCACCAACAACAACACCACACACACACCACCACCACAACCACACACACACACACACCACCACCACCAACAACAACACCACACACACACACACCACCACCACCACACACACACACACACACCAACAACAACAACAACAACAACAACAACAACACACACACACACCACCATCACTGCCACACACACACACCACCACCAACACCACACACACACACACCACCACCAACACCACACACATACCATTACACACACACCACCACCACCACACACACACCACCACCACAACCACACACACACACACACACACACACATACCCACCACCACCACACACACACACACACCACCACCAACACCACACACACACCACCACCACACACACACACACACCACCACCACTACCACACACACACACACCACCACCACCAACAACAACACCACCACACACACACCACCACCACACACACACACACACACACACACACACACACACCACCACCACCACCACCAACAACACACACACACACACACCACCACCACCAACACCACACACACACCACCACCACTACCACCACACGCACACCACCACCACCACACACACACACACCACCACCACCACCACTACCACACACACACACACCACCACCAACAACAACAACACCACCACCACTACCACACACACACACACACACACACACACACCACCACCACCACTACCACTACCACACACACACACACACACCACCAACAACAACACCACACACACACCACCACCACACACACACACACCACCACCACACACACACCACCACCACTACCACACACACACACACACACACACACACACACACACACACCACCACCACCACACACACACACACACACACACACACACACCACCACCACCAACACCACACACACACCACCACCACCACACACACACACACCACCACCACCACTACCACACACACACACACACACACCACCACCACACACACACATACACACCACCACCACCACTACCACACACACACACACCACCACTACCACACACACACACACACCCACAACACACACACACACACACCACCACCAACAACATCACCACACACACACCACTACCACACACACACACACACACACACACCACCACCACCAACACCACACACACACCACCACCACTACCACCACCACACACACACACACACACACACACACACACCACCACTACCACACACACACACACACACACACACACACACACACACACACCACCACCACCACCACCAACAACAACAACAACAAACACTCGAATAAATAGACGAAAACTGAATAAAGGGGAATAAAGTACCTCCCAATAAAGTGAAATAAAGGGAAGACGGTAATAAGAAGCCGAACGAAGAGAAGGGAGAGGAAACATAATTATGAATGCATTAAGGGGAGATGGGTCGTTTTTCTGGTCTCCTTTCTCCCTCGTGTTAAGCTCAATTTGTTTTGAGATTATAAGACGTTCGGCCCATTACTTTGGTGATTTTAACACTTTTCGCCCCATTTCGTTGTCAATTTTAAAACCTTTCGTGCCATTTAGGTGTCATTTTTTCCCTGGTCAGCGATAGCGAGCCTGACATTTTAAGAGGAAGTGGCCTTCGGCCGGGAAATTTTTCTACCGAAAAATTTACAAATTTATCTTGAAGGGGGGTCTAGGGTGTGTGTTTTTAAGCTTGATGTAGGTCTAACGAGGAAACTAAGAAACAAAGGAATAAATTAATTAATAGACCAAAAAAAGGGCCCATCTCCCCTTAAAAGAACAGGAGCAGGAGGGAGGGAGAAAATGGATAAAGATGTAACAAGAGGAGGTGAAGAATATATAGGAGGAAATGTGAAGACAACGGGGAAGGAGGAGATAAGAAAACACAACAAAAGGAAGATGGTACAGAAGAAAGAAGACAAAATAAGAAGAGGAAGAAAATAAAAGAAGAAGAAAGAGGAGGAGGAGGAGGAGGAGGAGGAGGATAATAATGGAGATGATAATAATAATGATAATGATAATGGTTAAGCAAAATAATAAGAAAAATAATACATTGGAAAATAAGCAGTGACTATAGAAAAAATACTAAGAAAAAGAATACGTTGGAAAATAAGGAGTGACTAAAGAAAAATAATAATAAATAATATGGGATGAATAAAGAAAAATAATAAGAAAATAAGACGTTGGAAAATAAGGAGTGACTAAAGAAAAATAATAATAAATAATATGGGATGAATTAAGAAAAATAATAAGAAAGTAAGACGTTGAGAAATAAGGAGTGACTAAAGAAAAATAATAATAAATAATATGGGATGAATTAAGAAAAATAATAAGAAAATAAGACGTTGGAAATAAGGAGTGACTAAAATAATAATAAGACGTTGGACAATAAGGAGGAGGAAGGGACAATGAATAAATATTGCGAACACAGGAATAACGAAACGGAAGAGAGGGTAAAGGAAGGGAGGAGGGATGCATGATAAAAGAACGGATGAGGAGAGACAGTGTGATAAAGAGGCAGGAAGGAGATAGCAGACCATAAGGTGTGGGGAAAAGTTGGGTATAATGAGAGAGAGAGAGAGACAGTGTGATAAAGAGGGAGGAAGGAGATAGCAGACAATAAGGTGTGGGGGATAGTAGGACATAACGAGAGAGAGAGAGAGAGAGAGAGAGAGAGAGAGAGAGAGAGAGAGAGAGAGAGAGATAAAGGGGGAGGAAGGAGATAACAGACAATAAGGTGAGGGGGATAGTAGGGCATAACGAGAGAGAGAGAGAGAGAGAGAGAGAGAGAGAGAGAGAGAGAGAGAGAGATAAAGGGGAGGAAGGAGATAACAGACAATAAGGTGAGGGGGATAGTAGGGCATAACGAGAGAGAGAGAGAGAGAGAGAGAGAGAGAGAGAGATAAAGGGGGAGGAAGGAGATAACAGACAATAAGGTGTGGGGGATAGTAGGACATAACGAGAGAGAGAGAGAGAGAGAGAGAGAGAGAGAGAGAGAGAGAGAGAGAGAGAGAGAGATAAAGGGGGAGGAAGGAAATAGCAGACAATAAGGTGAGGGGAAAAGTAGGGCATAACGAGAGTGAGTGAGTGAGAGAGTGTGAGTGAGAGAGAGGGAGAGAGAGAGAGTGTGTGTGTGTGTGTGAGAGAGAGAGAGAGTGAGAAAGAGATGAAACAATTGAAGAAAGATAAAATGTTAGAAAGCCAAAAATAGTGAATTACAGGGTCGTTATCGCTCGCCAAGAAAGAAATCGACACCTAAATGGCACGAAAGTCTATATATTGACAAAGAAATGGGGCAAAATGTCTTAAAATCGCCAAACTAATGGGCCGAAGTCTTAAAACCTGAAAACTAATGAGACTTAACATGACCATCTCTCCTAAAAGTGTCAACAACATAAAACATAATAGGAAAATAAAATAGTAAGGTTTCAGAATTAATGGGCAGAGAGGTTGAAACAGGATATAAAAGGAAAAATATAGAAGAAGAAGAGGAGGAAGAAGAAGAAGAAGAAGAAGGAAAGCAAGAAGGAACCTAATGAGAAGAAAATTAACGGGAAAGAACAGGAAAATATGAAGACAAAACAAAACAAAAACGCCGAAAAGGAAACCCGGCAAGTATATGACGAAAGCTCTAAAAATGTCAACAACAAAAAATTAAAAGGAAACACAATATTTACCTTCCAAAATTAATGGGCGGAGAGCGTTGAAACAGGATAGGAGAGGACGATAAATTAATGGGCGGAGAGCGTTGAAACAGGATAGGAGAGGACGATAAATTAATGGGCGGAGAGCGTTGAAACAGGATAGGAGAGGACGATAAATTAATGGGCGGAGAGCGTTGAAACAGGATAGGAGAGGACGATAATTAATGGGCGGAGAGCGTTGAAACAGGATAGGAGAGGACGATGAATTACTGGGCGGAGAGCGTTGAAACAGGAGAGGAGAGGACGATAAATTAATGGGCGGAGAGCGTTGAAACAGGATAGGAGAGGACGATAAATTAATGGGCGGAGAGCGTTGAAACAGGATAGGAGAGGACGATAAATTTGTGGCGTGGGAAGATGATAACAAGTAAGGGAGAGAGAGAGAGTTTTTAAAGCCTTTCGTATACTCTAAATTATATATATATATATATATATATATATATAGAGAGAGAGAGAGAGAGAGAGAGAGACTGAAACATAAATATGAGTCTAAACTTTGATTATAATTGGCGTGGCAGTCTCTCTGTGTTGTGTCAGAAGGGTGAGCTGTTTTACCTGGGCTGTGACGAATTGATTGGGGTGAGAGAGAGAGAGAGTTGCACAGATACACATAGTTGCACAGATACGCAGACCACACAGACCTTGCGGTCCCTAATAGGTGATCCGGCCTTAATACTCATAAAACTCTCTCTCTCTCTCTCTGTTTGTCTATTTATCTATGCACCTATTCACCTATCTCTTCTTTATCATTTCCACTTCCATGATAATATATACAGTTTCCATTAACACCTGTTTGCATTCATTATCAATTGTTGCATTCATATTGTTTTTTCTTTCACGCTATTATCATATTTCTTTCTTCTTCCGTCTTCGCGTTTTTTGTCCTTTCCCTTTCCTCTCCTTTATATTCTCTTATGTTATTGGTTCGTCTTTAGTTCTACGTTATTTTTACTCATTCCCTTTAGGTATATATATATATATATATATATATATATATGTATTTGTATTTTGCTTCTATGCTACCGGTATTTGTCCTTCTTTGGTTCTTTGTTCTTTCTAGTTTTCTATCTATCTATCTATTGCCCGACGCCGTGATCCCCGAAGGGGTGGCCACGAACGAACCGCCCCCATGCACCTCTGTCCCCAGTCAGTCGACGCCCCTCCCCCCAACCAGCACCGCCTTCGTTCATGTAGTTCCTCACTCCATCCTTCCACCTCATATTCGGTCTACCTCTCCCCCTCTGTCCCTCCACCTCGCTCTCGTACACCCTCTTAGTCATTCTCTCGCTTTCCATACGTTCCATATGGCCGAACCATCTCAAGTTGTTCCTTTTCACACTTTCCAGCACATCTATCTCCACACCACACCTCCTTCTTACTTCCTCATTAGTCTGTCTATTCCTCCATGTAACTCCGCACGCACTCCTTAAGTAATTCATTTCCACTGCTCTCACTCTTGGTCTGAGTCTCTCAACCAACGTCCATGCTTCGCTTCCGTAAGTCAGTGTCGGGATTACCACACTGTCATGCAAGGACTTCTTCACTTCCATACTGACCACCCTATTTCTTGTTACTGCTTTTAGCGTTCCTACAACCCTCTTCCCCTGTTGTACCCTCTCCCGCACCTCTTCATCCATAGTCCCATCTTTACTCAACACACTGCCCAGATACTTAAAAGAGTTGACGATCTCCATAGCCTGACCGTTCAGCTTCACCTCACACTCTGTGACTTCACCCCTTTCGAAGACCATAACCTTGCTCTTCCCCGTATTTACCTTCAAATTCCATTTTTCGCACACAGTTCCAAACTCATTTACCAGACCCTGCAACTCCCATTCATTATCACTCATCAGAACTGTATCATCCGCAAACAGCAGTATAGGTAGCTTCCACTCAATTCCCTCCCTTTTCAGCGATACACCAACATCTGCTCTTGATAGTATTTCTTTCATAACTCCATCCATATATACAGTAAACAACCACGGGGACATCACACACCCCTGTTTCAAACCAACATTCAGGTCAAAGAACTCGCTCTGCTCACTCTCCACACGTACTGCCGCCTTTGCACCCTCATACATGCTCTTCACTGCTTTCAGCAACTTGCCCTCTACTCCGTATATTCTAAGTACTTTCCACAAACCTTCTCTATCCACTCTGTCATAGGCCTTCTCCAAGTCCATAAAGGCAACATACACCTTTTGTTTCTTCTCCAGATACTTCTCCACAACACAATTCAGGGTAAAAATCTGATCTACACATCCTCTTCCCTTCCTAAAACCTCCCTGCTCATCGCCTATCCATTTCTCCGTTCTCACTCTCACTCTCTCAATCACTACCCTACTGTATACCTTCCCTACTACGCTTAGAAGACATATTCCTCGGTGGTTACCACACACTCCTCTTTCCCCTTTGCCCTTATATAGGGGGACTATTATGCCAGTCTTCCAGTCATCGGGTGCACTCCCCTTCTCCCATGCTAGTTTGCACATTTTCCATACCCATTCTATCACTATCTCACCACCATACCTCAACATTTCCCCACACACTCCATCTGTTCCTGGTGCTTTCCCCAACTTCACTCTTTTCATGGCTTCCCACACTTCTGACCTCCTGATCCCCACCTCCTCCTCCACTACTTCTCTTCTTCTCCCTCCCATACCATATCCAGCTATGTTTGCTGGCTCTTCATTCCTTTCATTTAGCAACTCACTGAAGTACTCCCTCCATCTTTCGACTCTCTCTTGCTTCTCGGCTAGCATTCTCCCATTCTTATCTTTCACACCCTTACTGTTTCCCTTGCTACCTTCCCTAACTTTCTTGACTTCTTTCCAGAACAGTTTCTTACTCTCCATCCATTTTACACTCAGATTCCTTCCAAATTCCTCATCTACTCTTCTCTTACTTTCCTTCACTACTCTCTTCACCACCCTCTTACTCTCCACGTACCTCGCTCGTTTCTGTCTCTCGGAATCTTCATTCCCTCTACTACCCAAGTTTTACCCATTCCTTTTAGATGCATTTATTTATTTGTATTTTTCTTCTGTTCCTGGTGCTTTTCTATCGAGATTGTAATATTTGATGTATCTAAGTGCATGTATATATTTATTTATGTATATTAAATGTTCATATTATTTGTTTTCCTTCTCCGTCATTCTATTTTCCTATGGCATCATCTTGTTCTTGATTTTATTATTTTGATTATATTATTTCGGCTATTTTGAATTGTACTATATAATTTTTCTTCTTTTTTATGTAACTATTGTTGTTTAGTTGCTGTTCCTCCTCTGTTCCTTTTTTTTTTTTTTTTTTTTTTTTTTCATTCTTGATATTTGTGTTCCTGTTTTTCCTTGTGATTTTATTTTTGTTTTATTCCCATTTATTCCTGTTTATTTCGTTTCCCTTGTCTTATTCTATTCTTCCCTTTCTGTCTCGGTGTGATTGTTCTTATTCTTATTGTTCTTTCTGTTATTGTCAGTGTGTTATATTTCCATTTATTCATATTTATTTAATGCTCTTTGTTTTATCCTAGTCTCCCCCCTTGTGTCTCTGTCTGTTTTATTTTTGGTTTACTATTCTGTTCATCTTCCTATTCTGTTATTTATCTTCTATTTTCATTCATTCATGTTTACTCAGTTCTCTCTACAGGTATCTTGCTCTATGCTTGCCCTTCTGGTTCTCTCTACAGGTATCTTGCTCTATGCTTGCCCTTCTGGTTCTCTCTACAGGTATCTTGCTCTATGCTTGCCCTTCTGGTTCTCTCTACAGGTATCTTGCTCTATGCTTGCCCTTCTGGTTCTCTCTACAGGTATCTTGCTCTATGCTTGCCCTTCTGGTTCTCTCTACAGGTATCTTGCTCTATGCTTGCCCTTCTGGTTCTCTCTAGAGGTATCTTGCTCTAGGCTTGCCCTTCTGGTTCTCTCTACAGGTATCTTGCTCTATGCTTGCCCTTCTGGTTCTCTCTACAGGTATCTTGCTCTATGCTTGCCCTTCTGGTTCTCTCTACAGGTATCTTGCTCTATGCTTGCCCTTCTGGTTCTCTCTACAGGTATCTTGCTCTATGCTTGCCCTTCTGGTTCTCTCTACAGGTATCTTGCTCTATGCTTGCCCTTCTGGTTCTCTCTACAGGTATCTTGCTCTATGCTTCAGTTCTCTCTACAGGTATCTGCTCTATGCTTGCCCTTCTGGTTCTCTCTACAGGTATCTTGCTCTATGCTTGCCCTTCTGGTTCTCTCTACAGGTATCTTGCTCTATGCTTCAGTTCTCTCTACAGGTATCTGCTCTATGCTTGCCCTTCTGGTTCTCTCTACAGGTATCTTGCTCTATGCTTCAGTTCTCTCTACAGGTATCTTGCTCTATACTTGCCCTTCTGGTTCTTCCCTATTATATATTCTAAGTTTATTTATTTACTTGCTTCCTCCCCTTTCTTCTCTTTCTATTGTCTTATTCTTGAGCTTGCGTTCCTTGTTCTTCTTGGTTTTATCACAGTTTATTGGTTTATTCTCTTGATAATGTGTATCATATTTGCCTCTTATATTTTTTATTGTTGACATTTTGTTATTCTTCGTTTATCTTCTTTGATTTCTTCTTTTATATATATATATATATATATATATATATATATATATATATATATATATATATATATATATAATGTATATATATATATATACATGTATATATATATTTATTTATGAACGTCCTTATTTTTCCCTGCAATCTCCTTATTTTCTGCTATTTTAAGCAGTGTATTCGTACTTCTATCCTTTACTTTTCCCTTATCAAATGTTCTAATATCTCGATCAACCACTTAACCCCTTCAGCACGATGACAATTTCATGCCTACCCACTTCTCCTTCCTCCATAGAAAATACTGTTGATACACAAATCTTCATCGATGTAAACAAACAATGTGTTAATCAGTTATTCTTTCATGTAGTTTCTTCTAATTTGTTTCCATTCTCTTAAGTAGGAATATATACATAGAAATACACTGTAATTTAGACAAATACTATTCATATTAATAACTGCCATTGTGATCTGTATGAGAAGGAAATTGTTCACATTCCGTACAGTGTGTAGAGAAATACATATTGATGTCTACTGTATTTATGTGAAGAGATTAGGCTATTATGTGAGAGTGTATGTTGTGTTCGTGTTTGTATTTGTGTGTGTGTGTGTGTGTGTGTGTGTGTGGGTGTGTTTGTGTGCTTACCTGTGTGTACAAAGACCCCCCCCCCCCCCCCCTCTGCACTCCGAGACCTGTGCCACATTGTACAACATGAACACATACAGTATTAAGTGTGCGGTCTCTCGTCATGCGTGTGTGTGTATGGGTGTGGGTGTGTGTGTGTGGGTGGGTGGGTGTGGGTGTATATGTGTGTGTGTGTGTTTGTTCGTGTGTGGGTGGGTGTGTTGTTTGTGTATTATAATGTACATAGATGTATATTTGCGTATAAATACGTACGTGTGTTTGGGGGAGGGGTATAAGTGTGTATGTCTGTCTGTCTGAGTGTGTGTGTGTGTGTGTGGGTGCATATAACAGAGGGAGAGAGAACGAGAGCGAGAGAATGGCGAACAAAACAAGGGAGCTAAAGAGAGAGAACGAAGAAAGAATAAATATTTAGAAGAATGAAAGTGAGAGAACATGCAATAAATACAACAACAACAACAATACAACAATGTCTTTGTAACCACCTATAACCAAAATTTCTTTCTATATGACCTTTCTATTTAGTTTCTGGTTTTTTACGTTTTTTTTTTTTTTTTTTTTTTTTTTTGGGTGGGTATTATTTTCAGGCTATTGGTAACTGTGGGTTGTGACCTTTATGACTTCCACATCGAAATTCTCCTTTTTCGGGCTTCATGTTTACTTGTGTGAGGGTTGTGGTGTATGTTGGTTTGTTTGTGTGTGTGTGTTTGTAATAATAATAGTAATATCCTTTTTAACACTTCTGCTATGGTAAATGTCAAGTTAATAGGCTGACAATTCCCGGGACATTCATGATCCAATTTCTTAAAGATTGAGGGCACATTGGTCAACTTCCAGTGTTCTGGGACCTCTCCAGCCAGTGTCTAATAATTTATTGAAGATGTCTGCCAAACCAGGTGCCGCTTCATCTCTCATCCATCTATAGTCTATTCACTATAAGTGGGCGAGAAATCATGACCTCTAACCTCTGTAACTCAAAAAGGGCTAAATCAAATGGGCTGTAAATCTCCACATCTATTCCTTGACTGACTCTTCCCAAATGATAGGAATAGTAGCTCGATTCCTCTAGTAGTTTTTGAGTTACAGAGGTTAGAGGTCATGATTTCTCGCCTACTTACAGCGAATAGACTATAGTTGCCGCTTCATCTCTCATCCATCTAGCACTACTCGGGGAAGAAAGCCGTCTGGGACAGATGATTTAAGGGGGGATGGTTCACTTTTTGAGCGATTTTTGCATGTATTCATTATTTTTCTAGTTTCCTCCCTAGACCTCCATCAAATTAAAACAAAAAAACATCCATTAGATCCCCCTTCTAGATTAATTTGTACATTTTTCGGTAGAAAAATTTCCCTGCCGAAGGCTGATTCTTCCAACATTACAGGCTCACTATCGTTCGCCATGGAAAAAATCGACACCTAAATAGCACGAAAGGTCTAAATATTGACGAAGAAATGGGGCAAAAGGTCTTAAAATCAACTAACTAATGGGGCAAACATCTTAACATCTGAAAACTAATGGGGCTAAACATGAGGGAGAAAGTGGTCCAGAAAACCGGCCGATCCCCCCTTAAGCTAACTTAACTTATCTATCCTCTTTGTTACCTCATCTGTGGTACATTTAATTCACCCTCATAAATAACTGATGGTGTTACTGGTATCTTCCTGCGTATACACAATCCCAACCCTACTCTGTGCAACTCTCCAACCCAAGAGTGTAACGCTATTCTCAGACTTCCTTCTATTCAACTGCTGAGCTCTGGAACTCTTTCCCAGAATCAGTCTTTCCCTCTTCCTATGACTTACATTGCTTCAAACTCCGTGTGTTCAGGCATTTTAGCTCGAACGTCCCTTGATTTTGGCCCTGTCACCCTTTGAACTTTGGGGGAGGCACTCGCTGCAGGCAATGCCTTTTGTCTCCCTCATTCACGTAGAAAGAAAAAAATACCAAGGCGAAATTGTTGTTTATATATGGAGAGAAAGACTACGATACAGAGAGAAGGAGAGAACACTTAAAAAGCCACACAGAGAGAGCGAGCGAGAGCGAGGGAAGGAGCGAGCAGAGAAGTTAATTTGAATAGAAGAGGGCGATGAAAGACGAACGCTGCCCAGATAAAGAAATCGGAGAAGAAGAAGACGGGAGGGAGAGGGGAGACTGCGGAAAAAACGGCTGATGTGAAACGAAGCGTGGAGGGAAACAGGTCAGGGAAGAAGAAGAAGAAGAGCAGGAGGTGGAGCAAGATGATGATGATGGTGGAGAGGAAGATGATGCTAATGATGAAGAAAGGAGGTGGAGGAAGATGATGATGATGGGAAAGATGAGGATAATGATGATGATGAAAAAGAAAACGGAGAGCAGGAGGTGGAGGAAGATGAAGATGATTCCTTCTCTTCTCTGTCCTCTCCTTCCTCTCTACTCCTCATTTACCTATTCCCTCTTTTTTTCTGCTTCTACTTTTCCACTTCTTCTGTTCTTCCTCCTCCTGCTTATTCACCGTCTTTCGTCACTTCATATCTCTCTCTCTCTTTCTTACACACACACACACACAAAACATATTGTGTGATATTATATAATTATTGAACAAAAATGCATTAAATATCATTAGACGAGAGGAAACAACTGATAAAAGGCATATAGGAGTCAAAAGCTTATCGTATTACCCATCATTTTATGGTTGATTTACAGTGATATGACAGTATTTACCTTTGTATATGAATGTTGCTAATATATTACGTTTCTCTACTTTTCAACAGGTAAGCATGGATGTTCTGGGGTGCACAGTGGGTTCCCCCATCATCAGGCCATCAGCCTCTAGTGTTTCAACTAGTTTGGTCAGTACTATTTTATATAAATATTTTTATATCAAGGTAATTTTGTAATTTATGAAATTTCATACCAAAATGCCTGCTATTTTTAAAAACTTTTTATTTATTTTTTCTATGTGAGTGAGGGAGAAAAAAGGCAGAACTGCCTGTGACAAGTGCCTCCCCCAGAGTTGAAAGAGTGACAGGACCAATATCAAGGAATGTTCGAGCCAAAATGCCAGGACACACAGAGTTTTAAGTTATTTAAGTCATAGGATGAGGGGAAGCTTAATTCAGGGAAATAGTTCCTGAGCTCATCTGTTAACCCCTTACGAACGGGGATGTTTGTAACTTCTACTACCTGCCTGGCGGGCATATTTACCCTAAACGAGCTTCATTCCATGCTCTTTTTCATGCATAAACAAAAGCCAGAGTGTAATACAATTATTTATTTGTGAAAGGGCGATAATAGAGCTTTCCAATGACACCTGAATCATCCTTGTACGACCACGGGTTATCCTGTAGCGATCGCGCAACACGAGGGGGAAAACCATAAAATATGGTAATTTCCAGAGTTTTTTCCTGGTCTCGCGAGGCCGTGGGTGTGGAATGTTGCAGAGGTAGTGTCAGTCACGGCACTGGGTCCGTGCCGAACGGTCAGAGCCCACCTATCGTCCTCCCAATGTGTGTACTTTCTCTCAGAGCCGATAATGTGCTCAAAATCCCGCCCGATTAATGTCGGGCACCGCAGGGGTGGCCATGATTCTCTCACATGACACGTCTTCAGTGTTAAATAGAAGAATATGATTGGAGATATCGTTTCACTCTTGGGTTGAGAGTTGCATAGAGTAGGAGTGGGTTTGTGTTACAAGACGGATGCTACGTACTGTACATAGAGGAGGTGGTATACACTGAGAGAGCTCTGAGGAACGCTGATTATTGTAATAACGGTAGAATAGCGAGAGAGATGCAACATTGAGGCGAAGAGAGAGAGAGACCGCAGAGAGTTGGTGAGTGGACTGAGTAAATGAGACGAAAGCTTACTTTTCTAGTTACAATCAATTTTCTCACAACTAACCTAATTTCGATTAACCATTATCTTAATCTATCCTATCCTATTTTGACTTATGTATTTATTATTTACAAAATAAGGAAAGAGTTACGATTGACAGTAGAGGCATCTAGTCCTTCTAGTCCTCTCTCTCTCTCTCTCTCTCTCTCTCTCTCTCTCTCTCTCTCTCTCTCTCTCTCTCTCTCTCTCTCTCTCTTTAGCTATCCTATATTTGCTATCTCTCTTGTGTCTCTTTGGTGTCCATGACTATGGCTTGCTCTTTCGCTACAAGCCAAACAAAATGGGTATGACAAAATTATATTGAGTGAGAGAGAGAGAGAGAGAGAGAGAGAGAAGAGGGGGCAAGGTGAGGGAGATTATAACAAGAGAGATAGAGAGAGCGAGAGAAGGAGAAGGAGAGAGAGAAGACAGTAGAGAGAAACCCAATTTGCGGGTGGACAATACCGTGTGTGTGGGTCCGCGGTGTGGGGGGTGTGGTAATGTGGAGGGAGGGAGAGAGAGAGAGAGAGAGAGAGAGAGAGAGAGAGAGAGAGAGAGAGAGAGAGAGAGTACAATTTAGTACAAAATAAGTCAATATAAGTTTGTACATTTTTCGGTAGACAAATGCCCTGGCCAAAGGCCGATTCCTCTTCAAATATAGGTTCGCTGTCGCTCGCCAGGAAAAAAAATGACACCTAAATAGCACGAAAGGTTTTAATATTGGCAAAGAAATGGGGCAAAAGGTCTGAAAATCGCCAAACTAATGGGGCGAATGTCTTGAAATATAAACTTATAGGGCTAAACATGAGGGAGGAAGACGACTCGAAAAACCAACTGCCTCCCCTTAAGAGATGTTAGTAGTGGACAATTTGGGTTAGTAACATATCACAGCTATAAGTGATCCTTCATGTATCTTGGGAAAAGAGAGTAACAAACTATAGTCTATTCGCTGTAAGTAGGCGAAAAATCATGACCTATAACCTCCGTAACTCTAAAACGACTAGAGTAATCGAGCTAATATTTCTACCATTTGGGAAGAGTCAGTCAAGAAATAGATGTGGAAATTTACAGCCAATTTGCTGTAGCCCTTTTTAAGTTACAGAGGATAGATTGATTTCTCGCCTACTTACAGTGAATAGACTATATAATTATGTGATGTAGGAAGAGTACAAAGGAGTACAAAGGAAATCAAGCAACAACAGATCTAGTGACCCTTCTAGGCTGCTTGTCCTCCAAAACACTGAGGATCAAGTGTCCAAACAGTGGTTTAGAGTGGGTAAGGGAACATTGGAAAGGGAATTACTGCCCTGGAACTAATGTCCGTGGCAGGACTAGGAAGTTAGTAGGGGACATATGGGTTAGTAACTGAGGGGAGGGTAAAATAAAGTTATTCATTTACAAACGCAGTCAGTCGTGGGTTTGATGCGAGATATTTGTCTAGGCGGAGTTTAAATGAATCAACGGTGATGCAGTCTATAACGTCTCGGGGAACCCCATTCCACAAGTTGACAACTCAATTGAAGAAGAAATTCTTAGATTCGTGTGAGTTAAAAGATTTACCAATAATTTTGCAACCGTTTCCCCGCGTGTAATTAGATTGGTCGATAGTGAAGTACATACTACAGTTCATATTGTCGATGCCTTTGATGATTTTGAACACTTGAATTAAGTCACCTCTTAATCTGCGCTGGGTTAAAGGAAATAGATTTAATTCTCTAAGACGCTCTTCGTATGGTTTGTTCTTTAGGCTAGGTATCATTTTGGTAACTCTACGTTGAACTCGTTCTAGCTTGTTTATGTCTTTTTGGTAATAAGGGCACCAGCATTGAACGCAGTATTCCAGAAGAGGGCGGACTAAGGAATTGTAAAGGGTTAGGATAACGTCTTTGGATTTATGCTCAAATGACCTGCCTATAAAGCCAATTATTTTGTTTGCCTTCTTAACAACTTCTGAACATTGTTGACTCGGTTTTAGGTTACTCGATATAGTTACTCCAAGATCGGTTTCTCTGTTTACATTCTTAAGCTGAGTGCCATTCATCGAATAGTTTGCTTTCTCATTTAGGTATCCGATATGTAGTACTTTACATTTATCCGCATTGAAACTCATTTGCCAAATTCGGGCCCAATGTGACAATTTATGTAGATTGTGTTGCATATCGTCAACTTGTTCTTTTGAAAGTACGCTATTTGCAATTTTTGTATCGTCAGCAAATTTTGAGATTGTACAGGTGAGACCCTCATCTATGTCGTTGATGTAAATTAGAAAGAGAATTGGTCCTAGTACCGATCCCTGGGGTACCCCGCTACTTACATTGGTCCATTTAGATGCCTTACCGTTTATGACTACTCTTTGCTTTCTGTCGCTGAGCCAATTTTCTATCCATTTCAACACACCGTCTTGTATTCCATGCGCTTTTAGTTTTAGCAGTAAACGTTTGTGGGGAACTTTGTCAAAGGCCTTTTGAAAATCAATGTATATAATATCTACAGCTTTACTCTCATCGTAGAGGTTGAGGATATCGTGGAAGAAGTCTAAGAGGTTTGTTAAACAGGAACGTTTTTTACAAAAGCCGTGTTGAGTATCTTTAAGTATGTTATTTTCCTCTAAGTGATTTACGAGTCTGTCTCTTATGACCGTTTCTAGCATTTTACATACAACTGAGGTTAAGCTAATTGGACGATAGTTACTGGGTAGGGATTTGCTGCCTTTTTTTAATATCGGTGTTACGTTGGCTATCTTCCACTGATCAGGCATAGTTCCAGACTGCAAGGATTTATTGAATAGTAAAGTCAGTGGTTTGGAGAGCTCATCCTTAGCTTCCTTTAGAACTCTAGGCGAGATTGTATCAGGTCCAGGCATTTTATTTACCTTGAGTTTATCTAAACAATTCAATACTTCTCTCTCTGTAACGGTGATATTGCTTAGAACATCTGAATTATCAATCTGAATCGGCGATGGTGTAGGGATATCACTGAGGTCTTCTGTTGTAAAAACTGATGCAAAGAAGGTATTGAGGGCATTACTCATTTGTACTTCGTCTTTGGTGTATTCTCCATTTTCATCGACTAACGGTCCAACAGTTGAGGTAACTACTTTTTTCTTTCTGATATAACTATAGAATTATTTCGGGTTTGTTTTACTTTGATTCGCAATATGTAACTTTAGGGTCTTTTTACTTTGCTTAATTAACTTTTTGGCTTTGCGTCGTAGCTCTACAAATTTCACCAGTTCTTCGTCATTTTGTGAGGAATTTAATCTATCATTAGCAAATTTTTTAGCAAGCAGGCAGTTTGAAATATCTTTATTCCACCATTTGGGCTTATTATTATGGCCTGGACGCCGTATTTTCGATGGTATGCAGTCTTGCACTGCTTTTAGGTAAGTGGTTTCGAATAACTTCCAAGATGTATTTATGTCGTTATTGTTAATTAAAAAGCTCCAGTCAGTTTCTTTAAACATAGCTCTAAGTTTATGAAAGTTTGCTTTCTTGAAATTAGGGACTTTTTCGATGCTACTATTTGGTTCGTTACTAGTAAAGTTTAAAGTGAAAGTTATCGTACGATGGTCGCTGTTACTGAATTCATCACCAACATTCAAATTCTCTATTAATTCTTCTTTTGTTGCAAGTACAATGTCAAGAACATTATTACCACGGGTCGGTGTTCGAACAAGTTGATAGAGCGAACTCTCTTGCAAGTTCGTATACAAGTCATGTTCGGAGTGTGAAGTAAGAGTATCGCCCCACTTGGTCACAGGTAAATTAAAGTCGCCAAAAATTACGGTATCTTGTGAGTTACTTACATCTGCAATTTGTTCGTAAATTTCTCGGTCAGTTTGCACTGATTGAGCTGGAGGTCTGTATATTAACGCAAGTATTATTTTTGTACCTTTATTATTCTTTATTAGCACAACAGATGTGTCGACGTTCACAATTTGAGGTTTTGACAAGAGGGTAGGGTTAAGACTTTCTTTGATATAAAGTAAAACGCCACCTCCATTTCGATTTATTCGGCTTTTCTCAAACATTACATAACCGGGAAGTGAATACTCTACTAAAAAGTCTCTATCTTCTGTATTGAGCCAAGAGAAGGAGGAGGAGGAGGAGGGTAACGAGGTGGGTTAGAAGGAGGAGACACATAGAAAACGGTGTAGTACGGTATACTATACAATAAGACGTAAGACCAATAGACAACGGAGTAGCAGACAATACAACATGATGGAGAGAATCCGAGGTGTAGTGGGAAGGGAGAGGAACGGAAATAGGGAGAGAGAGAAGGGGAGAGGTAGGGAGAGAAAGAGGGAGAGAGGGAAGGGGAGAGATAGGGTGAGAAAGAGGAAGAGGAGGAGGATAGGGAACGAGGGAGAGGGGAGGTAAAGGAAGAGGAGCAAGAGGAGAAGGAAAAGTGGGGGTAGAGATGGATGGGGAAAGGGAGGGGGGAGGCAAAGGGGTGGTAATGTGTAGGGGGAGAGTGTGTTGTTACGACCGGGCACTCGGGTACACTAGGGCTCTTACACAGGACTCGAGTATGGCTCGCTGCCACAACGGAAACACACGATCCCAACCCCAGAGTACTGCCAGCCGAACAAAAAACGCCACTACCCTCCAGAGTTCTATCTGCTATAACGGGGTATACAAGAACTCGGTACTAGCGTTTCACACAACAGACTAATAACAAGACGGGAGTTATCTAGTCTGGTCAACAATCAAACAAAGAAGAAAGTACTACAACACTAAAGAATAGTGTTGGCCGAAGCCGAAGTAATCCACCCTTGAACTAAGAACTTAAGAAGTCCTCCACCCTCTACTTCGGATCGGCACTATTACGTTACGTTAAACAATAGTCCTCGAGCATCAAGCAAGGAATCTTCTGATAAGTTAGATGCTTCTCGAATACTCATAAGAAGTAAGTATCGGATTTTGAACAGCAATTTAATGAATAACTCACTGGTAATTAAAGGCTTTAAATTGACATAAGAAGAATTATAAGAATAAGCAATAGGATATGGCAAACATTAAAAAGAAGTACTCCGACAATGCACTGGCAATAGCCTACTAAGATTGTGCTCGTGGGCCACTAATCTCTGAAGTAGCTAAGCGTGCCACACATGAAATCAATAGTGCTTAAACAATAATATACATAAGGAGAAGCTTCAATACTATGCTGTATCTGCTGGTCGAGCAAAGTCTAGCTGGGATATCTAAGGTTAAGAGACAATGGCTGAGCAAGCGGCTCGTAGCCTAGCGAGGTCCTTAAGACTGTGCGGCCAAATTACGGTAATTGACGGGATGCTCTCTTGAGAGATCCAGATCACTAGTATCTGGTTCTCTCCTGGCGATCCTCTCAAAGTCAAGCAAATGAGATAGCACAGTGTTGGGTGGCACAGGCAAAAGCCCTCACTCGCAACACAGTGCTAAAATCCCACGGTACACAATCAAAAAGACCCCCTAGGCTTCCCACGTCTCCGTTGCAATTGTGCTGGTTCAACCAACCTAGCACTCATAGGAAATCACAACTCGAGGAACCCTATCCCAGTCTAGCATTACCTAAACCAGCAGAAAACAGGAACATGAATAATAGTACACAGGGAAATACATATACGAGTGCAACAAACATCAATCAATCCTATTCTAGTTAACCCTTCCAAAAATAGGCTATCTAACAGGCACTTATCTCGTGAGAACTCAAGCGATAATACTTTGGCTGACTAAATCTGTACCAAAGGGGTCATTGGTTAAAAAGGGACGAGAAGAGAAGAAAATAGGCTGTTCAGAGAGTAGAGAAAGTTCACATCAGTCGGAAGAATATCGATAGTTGCAAGGGATATGAGAGGTCGCTTTGCCTGATGAGTTCTGAAGCATGGTGGCAAAAACCTCTCTTTTTATACTCGGCCCTCTAGCGGCATATCTCAAACTACTTAAGGACCGCCCACTGGCAATCATGACGTCATATTCTCTCAATCTGGGATTGACAAAGAACTTCCCACGCGCTGAAAGGGAGGAAGGGAGGAAGGGAGGAGGGAGTTAGGCCTACACACCTCGTGGCGCGCTCACTGGCTGTCGTTACATAACTCTCTCTCTCATCATTGTATATAAGTCCCACACACAATACTTATAACTAATGATATAAAATAGAACTCGTTGACTTAGAAGAAAACAAAATACATAATGATAATACTTATAGTACAACGGTTCACATAAACTGAGTTAGGAAACTCTACACAGACTACAGCCAAAGTTCCTGCCCTGACGATCCTAGCGAGGGTGGGGCCTGACTGGGCGTTCTGTACAGCATGCTCATACTCGACATGCGTCACACCTCCCCCAAGATTTTACTTGCTCAACCCTGAGCTAAAATCTGATATACAGAACCCCATCAAACCCCCCACACCCAGCGACCGCATGGCACTAAAACAACGCTGAGTTTATCACTAAAACACATCTTATAAAAAAAAAATTCACATTTCATAACTCCTCCCAACAATAGTAAAAGACACAATATCATGCTCCCAGAGCGAGCTTACAGCAGCTCAGCCGTTTGATAGTTCGTGGACTACTCAAACCTTATAGGCTATGACAAACTTATACAATTATCTTCATCAAAAAGAAAGAGTTTTTATATGAGTTTTATATTTTAATATGTTTTTTCCCGGCTGCACTATAAGGGCAGCCTATTTTCTTCTATTACCAAACGCTCAACAATCCTGCTTTACGACCCAATACGCTGGGCTACAACCGCGAGCCAACAAGCACCAAGCGCAAAATACTACTCAAACCAAAGCAGGAGGCTACCCGTGTGTCAATCTCTTCGGGATCATACACCTGTGATAGCCTACGACTGATCATCTACCCTCGATAAACAATCCGCAATCACATTGTCACATCCCGCAATATGCCGGATGTCCAGGTTATACTCCTGCAACATCAATGACCACCGGGTCAGTCTCATATTGCGATTGTGAAATTGATTTAGGAATCTCAAAGGGTGATGATCAGTGTAGATAACCACGACTGGGCCATAGGCTGGAACATACACCTCGAAGTGCCTGAGTGACAGCACAATCGCCAGTAATTCCTTTTCTATTGTAGAATAGTTCTTTTGTGCAGCATTGAACTTCTTAGAAAAGAAACTTACTGGGTGTTCCACACCTTCATTGTCTGTCTGTAGCAAGACGGCACCAGCCCCTACACCACTAGCATCTGTTGCCAGCTGAAAAGGCCTGTTAAAGTCTGGGGCCCTGAGTATCGGGTGAGTACACAGCAAATGCTTCACTAAATTAAAAGCCTTTTCACACTCAGGCGCCACAAAAACTTTTTGTCTTTAGATAACAAATCTGTGAGAGGTGCCAACACCGTAGAGTAACCTTTTATAAAGCGTCTGTAGTAGCCTATCATACCCAAGAATCTCATGATCTGCTTCTTGGTGGTTGGGTGCGGAAATTTATTGATAGCCTGTACCTTGTTCTGAGGAGGGCACACCTGTCCCCTTCCCACTACAAACCCAAGGTACTGCACAGTGGCTTTTACGAAGTCACACTTTGCCAAATTTACTACCAGACTTGCTTCACTAAGTTTCCGGAACAAGGTCTCCAGGTGCTCACAATGGCTCTCAAAGTCGTCATCATAAATGATTACATCGTCCAAGTATACGGTGCAATTTGGAATGTCCTTGACAATTTCATTCATCAGGTTCTGAAACGTTGCTGGTGCATTCTTAAGTCCGTAGGGCATAACATTACACCGGTAAGTACTCCCGTCCACCACAAAACCACATACCTCTTTAGCACGCTCGGACAAAGGTACTTGCCAGTAACCTTTTACTAAATCTACTTTAGACAAAAACCGAGCATTACCAATTTTATCAACACTATCATCAACCCGAGGAAGAGGATATGGGTTAGTTGGAGTCAAACCGTTTAGCCTACGGAAATCAATACAGAAGCGTACCTTGCCATCTGGTTTAGGCTGCAGTGTTACGGGGGAAGTCCATTTAACGGTACCTTTCTCTATCAACCCTCTACCGAGCATATACTCCAACTCATCCCTCAGAGCGGGTAGTTTTATGGGGGGCACACGGTACGGGATTGACTTAAAGGGTAGATGGTCCCCCACGTCAACATCATGCATAGCCTGAGTAGTGAGGCCTGGGTGTTCAGCAAATACAGTGGGGTATGAACCGAGCAACTGACGGATAGCTTCAAATTGCGGCTCAGGCAAATGGGCTATAGCCTCGTCAGCCCTTAGGCTCGAGTTCCCCGCCCACTGATCCGCTGAAACATGGTGATCCCAGCTATCCTCCTCTGAAGCTTGACTGTCCCCCTCTCCTTCTCCACCACGGCCGCAACAAGCCAACACAGGGACAGCGAGAGGCTCAGAGGGGCGCCTCACATACTCTTTTATCAGGTTCACGTGACATAACTGATTCTTCTTCCTCCTGTCTGGAGTGGCAACAAGGTAATCTAGGTCCGAAATTTTCTCCACAATTTTATAGGGTCCAGTATACTTCGCCGACAAGGGGTTACCCACCAAAGGCAACAAAATCAACACCTCCTGTCCCACAATGAACTCCCGGAGCTTCACTTTGCGATCATACCTGTCCTTCATTAAAGCTTGTGACCCTGTTAAATTCCGACCTGCCATCTCCAGACTCTTAAGCATGCGCTCACGGCTTTCAAACACATACTTCAACAAGGAACAAGGCGGCACAGTTCCTTCCCAAATTTCCCGCAGCATATTAAGGGGGCCCCTGACTCGGTGTCCAAAAATCAGCTCGTTTGGACTAAATCCCAGGCTCTCACCAGGCACTTCCCGAGCAGCAAACAGTACATACGGCAATCCAAGGTCCCAATCTCTTCCGTTATCAGCACAATAACACCTGAGCATGCTTTTAAGGGTGGCATGCCACCGCTCAAGCACCCCTTGGCTCTCAGGGTGATACGCTGACGATACCACCGCCCGTATTCCATGCTGTTGCATTGTTTGCTTAAAGAGATTGGAGGTGAAATTGGACCCCTGATCAGACTGAATCTCCTCCGGGTACCCGTACCTTGAAAAGTACCACAACAAGTTACTGACTACCGTCTTAGCCATGCCGTTTTTCATGGGGTATGCATCGGGGTATCTAGTGGCAACATCCATGATGGTTAACAAAAATTTATTACCAGCCTTTGTGGGAGGGAGGGGACCAACCATGTCAACAACAATCTTACTAAAAGGTGGCCCAATTACAGGAATAGGGTGCAACGGAGCTTTAGGAATAACTTGGTTTGGTTTCCCGACCCGTTGACAAATATCACATGAGTTTATCCAGGACTGCACATGAGACTTCATCCCCGGCCACCAAAACAACTTCCCCAAAGCCGCCACCGTTTTTCTTACCCCCAAATGTCCTGCCAGCGGTGTGTCATGCGCCAAACTCAGTAGGCTATCCCTGCACTCCCGCGGCACCACCAACTGGTCCACTACCCCGGACCCCATCTTCCAGCTACGGTTAGGGTCTTGAAAACGCCGATACAGGATGCCATCTAAATAAAAAAAATCTCCCGGCTGTGCATCACCGTCCTCGTCGAGCTCCACAGCTCCATTAGCACACGTTTGGAGCTCAGGGTCCTCCAGCTGCAACCGACGTATATCTGAGGGTGCCAAGCGATCTAACTGCTCCCGGAGCAATGCATGACCCTCCCCGATACTGAGCTGCTCCCTCTGTCTCTCTCGATGTTCATAACGTTGCTGTCGTGGAGACTCGTCATGCCCAGCCTCGTCACTCTCGATGACAGGCCCAGGGGCTACTCCATAACTAAGTAATGGTGCTAATACTGAATCACCCAGGAGAGCCGCCGAGTCAAAACTCTTAAAACCAACTCCAGCTTTAGCCTCCTCCTGTTGATCGTTCCTCTGCTGGTCTGAAGACGGAGGACTAGGCTGTGACACTTTAGCTGCCCGAGCTCGGGTGACAGCACACGCCATGGGTTGTGCCTGGCACCGCTCGACCCACTCTCGCTCTTCCCTACTCACGTCGGCCGGCCTCTCGGCAACGACTAAGGGTAGAACCTCAGAAGCGGGCATTGCAAAGTCGTTGCCGAGAAGAAGGTCGACGCCCTCCACTGGCAGTTTCTCCACAATCCCAACATCCAATTCACGTGCCACACCATCCACCTCCAACTCCAACCGCACCAGCGGGTATGACCAAGTTGCATTAATACCCTGCACCACTACCACCCGAGCCGCATTTATAGGGTAGCCAGTCAAGTTTTTCATCAAAGTCTGGGAAGCACCTGTATCACGCAAGACCTCTACTCCATGCTTGCGCCCCGCCCACATCACGCAACCCCGTCCTCTATGGTCGCAAAAAACATCCTGAGCAGGGTTCGAGCCTCCCAGGTGCTTCTGCACTGCCTGTGCCTCAGCCTCTGACGAACTGCCCCGGGCAAACTCAGAAGACTTCAGAGACACACCAATGTTGCAGGCCAAAGACACAGCTGCTGTAGGTGGTTTGCTAGGACAGACTCTTGCAAAGTGCCCCTTTTTATGACATTGATAACACTCTAACTCCCCTTTGGGCTTCCCTTGGTACTGGGAAGGGCCCGGCCCCTTCTTAAATGGGACGGTGCTAGTCTTGTGGTCAGTCTTGGTATCATAGCTCTTGTACTTGTTTGCATAATGTATATCACCAACTCGGGGGGGTGGGGCGTCACGCCCCTTGTTACCTGCCTCACTACGCTGGGCAGACCCGCACCCACGAATTAGTGATAGCCGGAGGTCAGCCATCTCAGCTGCCTCCTGTAGAGTTTTAGGGTTCTTTTCTTTAATAGTTAAAGTCATATCTGCACCTGTACACTTATAAAACTGCTCGAGCAGAAACAGCTCAGTCAACTGTTCGGCCGTCTCAGCTTTCTCAGAACGTGTCCAGTTAGCAAGTGCATCTTTTAAGTCCCGGGCATGTTCAAGAAAGGTCGCCTCCCTAGTCTTTGTAACACCCCGAAACTTCAATCGATATGTTTCTGGTTGCAACTCGTATGCCCGTAGGACAGCTCTCTTCAATTCTGGGTAGTCAATGCAAGACTCTAAAGGCAGTGCATCATAAGCCTTCAGACCCTTACCCGTAAGTCTTGAGGAGACCAGAGCTGCCCACTTCTCTTCAGGCCAATTATGCTCCCTACACTTCTTCTCAAAACGATTAAAAAATTCTGTGACTTCAGTTTCACTAAATGCCGGCACCAATTTGACTAAGTGAGACAAGGACTGTTCTCTTACTTGGCCATCCCGGCCCATCCGAATCCCTGTCGACTCTGCACGAGTCTTATCTAAGTCTATCTGAGCACAATATTTCTCGGAGTCGTATCTAAGCTCAGCCTCGTGCCTCCTGACCTCAATCTCATGCCTCCTAGTCTCATTCTCCTGCTTCCTAGTCTCATCCTCCCGCCTCCTGGTCTCAGCCTCAATCTCCTTCTCATGCCTCCTAGACTCATTCTCCATCTCCTTCTCATGCCTCCTAGCCTCATTCTCCATTTTAGCAAGCTCGAGTTTAAATATCATCTCAGGAGACAGGCCGGAAGAGGGAGCTGCCACTACTGAAGGAGGGGGGGCCAGAACTGGGGAACCACCATACGCACCGCCCGAGGGCACTCCAATCTTCCAATTCTCATCCCTCTGTGGGAGAGTGCTAACCTCCGGCAACTGAGTGGACGGCACTGTGGGAGTCGAGTGAGAGGGGATCTGGGGAGGAACCCCCCCAAACGCCCTCTCCTCCGAAACCCCATGTCGCCCACGCAACACCCAGGAAATCAGCTCCCCCTTGGACATCCCTCCTACATTGGATAGACCCAAAACCTTGGCTATCAGGTGCAAGCCATAAACATTCACCCCAGTCAGCCTCTCCTCCGTCACGTGGTACTGCTTACTCACAAAAAGTCTAGCATCCTCCTCACTAGTTACTAACGGCACCTCCTCACTTAGCATCTCTCGCTCCTCGTCAGTACTAGGGCCCGACATACTGAAGTTCACCAAAATTTCTCGAGACAAAAGTGTTAAACTCCCTTATGCAAGCACTAATTACTAAATTAACTGGAGTCTCTTAAATGCTCTCCTAATTGCCTTACAAAAAAAAAAATATTCTTCAATATGTACGCTAAAGTACGAACAAACAAATGTTGTACAACTCTGCAAAAAATTTATACTGTTCACAAAATCCTAAGCAAGGTCGCCATTTGTTACGACCGGGCACTCGGGTACACTAGGGCTCTTACACAGGACTCGAGTATGGCTCGCTGCCACAACGGAAACACACGATCCCAACCCCAGAGTACTGCCAGCCGAACAAAAAACGCCACTACCCTCCAGAGTTCTATCTGCTATAACGGGGTATACAAGAACTCGGTACTAGCGTTTCACACAACAGACTAATAACAAGACGGGAGTTATCTAGTCTGGTCAACAATCAAACAAAGAAGAAAGTACTACAACACTAAAGAATAGTGTTGGCCGAAGCCGAAGTAATCCACCCTTGAACTAAGAACTTAAGAAGTCCTCCACCCTCTACTTCGGATCGGCACTATTACGTTACGTTAAACAATAGTCCTCGAGCATCAAGCAAGGAATCTTCTGATAAGTTAGATGCTTCTCGAATACTCATAAGAAGTAAGTATCGGATTTTGAACAGCAATTTAATGAATAACTCACTGGTAATTAAAGGCTTTAAATTGACATAAGAAGAATTATAAGAATAAGCAATAGGATATGGCAAACATTAAAAAGAAGTACTCCGACAATGCACTGGCAATAGCCTACTAAGATTGTGCTCGTGGGCCACTAATCTCTGAAGTAGCTAAGCGTGCCACACATGAAATCAATAGTGCTTAAACAATAATATACATAAGGAGAAGCTTCAATACTATGCTGTATCTGCTGGTCGAGCAAAGTCTAGCTGGGATATCTAAGGTTAAGAGACAATGGCTGAGCAAGCGGCTCGTAGCCTAGCGAGGTCCTTAAGACTGTGCGGCCAAATTACGGTAATTGACGGGATGCTCTCTTGAGAGATCCAGATCACTAGTATCTGGTTCTCTCCTGGCGATCCTCTCAAAGTCAAGCAAATGAGATAGCACAGTGTTGGGTGGCACAGGCAAAAGCCCTCACTCGCAACACAGTGCTAAACTCCCACGGTACACAATCAAAAAGACCCCCTAGGCTTCCCACGTCTCCGTTGCAATTGTGCTGGTTCAACCAACCTAGCACTCATAGGAAATCACAACTCGAGGAACCCTATCCCAGTCTAGCATTACCTAAACCAGCAGAAAACAGGAACATGAATAATAGTACACAGGGAAATACATATACGAGTGCAACAAACATCAATCAATCCTATTCTAGTTAACCCTTCCAAAAATAGGCTATCTAACAGGCACTTATCTCGTGAGAACTCAAGCGATAATACTTTGGCTGACTAAATCTGCACCAAAGGGGTCATTGGTTAAAAAGGGACGAGAAGAGAAGAAAATAGGCTGTTCAGAGAGTAGAGAAAGTTCACATCAGTCGGAAGAATATCGATAGTTGCAAGGGATATGAGAGGTCGCTTTGCCTGATGAGTTCTGAAGCATGGTGGCAAAAACCTCTCTTTTTATACTCGGCCCTCTAGCGGCATATCTCAAACTACTTAAGGACCGCCCACTGGCAATCATGACGTCATATTCTCTCAATCTGGGATTGACAAAGAACTTCCCACGCGCTGAAAGGGAGGAAGGGAGGAAGGGAGGAGGGAGTTAGGCCTACACACCTCGTGGCGCGCTCACTGGCTGTCGTTACATAACTCTCTCTCTCATCATTGTATATAAGTCCCACACACAATACTTATAACTAATGATATAAAATAGAACTCGTTGACTTAGAAGAAAACAAAATACATAATGATAATACTTATAGTACAACGGTTCACATAAACTGAGTTAGGAAACTCTACACAGACTACAGCCAAAGTTCCTGCCCTGACGATCCTAGCGAGGGTGGGGCCTGACTGGGCGTTCTGTACAGCATGCTCATACTCGACATGCGTCACAGTGTGTGTGTGTGTGTGTGTGTGTGTGAAAGTGTGCGTCTGTGTGTGTGTAGTGGGAAGTAGGGACAAACAAGCACATACATTTAAAGTAGAAAAGCGACGAATGGACATGACAACAATATGTAGAGAGAGAAAAAATTAGGTAGAGGTAGATAGAGAGAGACAGTTGCAGGGAGTGTGTGTTTGTGTGTGTGTGTATGAGAGAGAGAGAGAGAGAGAGAGAGAGAGAGAGAGAGAGAGAGAGAGAGAGAGACAGCAGGTGGTGGGAGGAAGGGCAGATGACACCAATAGTGCTTAATTCTCTCCTCCCTTCCTTACAAACATTTCACACCTTAATGCCCCTCCCTTAATTCTTCATTTCTTCCTTCCTTCCTTTTTTCTCTATTTATTTCTTTTGTATCCTTCCTTTTATCTGTATTCCCTTATATTTTATCGCTATTTATTTTCCATTTATCTGTATTACTTTTTCTTTTATATCTATTCCTTTTTCTTTTTGCCTCTATTCGTTTTCTTTTATATCTATTCCTTTTTCTTTTTGCCTCTATTCGTTTTCTTGTATATCTATTCTTTTTTATTTTATGTCAATTCCTGTATTTTGTATCTCTATTCCTTTTGTATTTCTTGCTTTATTTCCTCCATGCCCTTCTTTCTTTTGCTGTCTCCTTTTCCCTCAGTAATTTATACTTTATTCCTCCTCATTATCTCTCATTCTTTATAAACACCTCATTTATAAACACCTCATTTCCCTTTCCTTATTCCTTCCTCTCCCTTCCCCCCTCTGTCTTCTTTTCATTCCTTACATGATCTCAATTTAGTTTATCTTTTCTTTGTCATTTCTAACTCCTTAATTAATTGTTTATATATATATATATATATATATATATATATATATATATATATATATATATATATATATATATACTGGTATATATATATATATATATATATATATATAATATATATATATTATATATATATATATATATATATATATATATATATATATATATATACCGGTATATATATATATACCGGTATATATATATATATATATATACTGTATAATTATATATAGATAGATAGATAGATACATAGATAGATATATAGATAAATAGATAAATAGAGGTATATATTGCGAGGCGTTGAGTGAAGAAGGGCACCTGAGGCCATCTGGATAAAGTGATGAGTGAGGGGTAGATAACACTGATAAGCTAGGGTCATTGACGGTCAGGGGTAGGGCTGATGATGATGATTAACCTATTGAGTGAGTGGCTGGCTGGAGGGGGATTGAACGCACTTAACCTAGAGGGAGACTCAAGAATACTTTCGAAGATTGGACACCTTAACCCCTTCTGTACCGGTGATCTACTTATCATTATATTCTGTCAATTATTATACGATATAATTCAGCCTAGGAAGGATGTCTACCAACTAAAAGGCTACAGACTCTCTCAATTAATCCCTTTAGCTACCATATATCCTTCCTAAGCTTAAACAAAATCGTCTAAATGTAGGCTAGCTTAAATCAAATATAAAAGACGTCACCCGTACAGAAGGGGTTAAGGGAAAATTAGCTGATATATATATACACTCAGTACAGTATAGTGCCAATGGTGTTGTTGGAATCACTTCAGAAAGATTTTAAAAAAAATGTAATACAAATACATTACTGCATAGGATGACTGTCGGTGCAGACTATTCCCCCCCCCCCCCCTCCCCATTTAGTCATACAACGTGTCGTAGCAGTAACACACGAGGAACATAATATGTTTTCCTCCATTAAATGTACATGCCGCCTTTCCCCCAGGGGGTAAAAATTCAGTACAGCACATATGTGACATTCAAAATGTGTTAAGGGTCGGGGTTGCATACTATGTTGTCCACAAAGCACACTTGTTGTCTTTAAAAAAGGTCCAGTAAGTTGGAAAGTTAATTTTAAAAACCCTTTCACGCACGTATGGACGCCAGGGTTGCCGATTAGCAATCAGACATAGAGTTCTCAATCTTATAATCACCTCTCCAAAATAAGTTGTCTGCCCACAGCTAGCTCAAAGACAACTGCAAAGGTTGAAGTAACTAAACTAAAGGTTTTTAAACACCCCTGATGGTCACAAAGGCTTTACAGTATCCCAGAATATTCTCAAATTACGTCCTGTGCGAGAAAGGGTTAAGCATTAGTATATACAAATTCCACTGCCATTACATTACACGCAAACACAGAGACAGACACAGCTAAGCAGACAAAGAGAGACGAACAGACATAAAGACGAGCGAAAAAGGCCGATTATAACGTCCATACGGGCAGAAAGAGAAAGTCAAACAGACATAGGCTACACTCTAAGGCAGACAAACAGACAAACATTAACTGAAAGACAGTCACATCAAAATAACAGCCACCAGCCACATATACAGGCAGACACACAAACCAAACAAGCACACCGGACAAACAAATACACCACACAGACAAACAGAAACTCCAGACATACAAACAAAAAAAAACACCAGACAATCAAACACACAAGACAATGAAACACATCAAACAAACAGACCAGACAAACAAACCAGACAAACAAAACGGACACACCAAATTAACAGACAGAGACATCCATCCAGATTCATGAGGAAGACATATGATAACAGACAGACACCACGCATTACACAGACATACATACAGACAGACAGACAACAGATAGTATTAAGACGCTGGTGTGGAAGCACTTACTTCCCACCAACACAATGCTTCCTTTATATTTCTCCTTCCATATTCCTTCCCCTCCTTCTTTTCTTAAGCTTGATATAGGTCTAGGGAGGAAACTAAAAAATGATAAATATATACTGTATATATAAATGAGTAAATAAATACGTCCATCCTCCATTAGGACATCCTCTTCCTTCTTCCTTCCTATTTCCTTTCCTCCTCTTCCTTCTGCATTCCCTCTTCCTTCCCTCCTTGTAATTATTTTCCTCCTCCTTCCTATCATTTTTTATTTTAGTCTGTCCTTTTCTTCCTTTCACCCTCTTCTTATTTCTCTTCCATCCTCTTTCTTCTCATCATCATCATCATCATCATCACTTTCATCACCATCATCAGCATCACATCCTCCTGCTCCTCTTCTTCTTCTTCTTTACTACTTCCTTCTCCTCCTCCTCTTCTTCTTTTTCTTCTTCATCTTCTTCCTCTTCTTCTTCTTCCTTCCTTCCTCCCTTTTGTCATGTATTAATAATTAGTTACCATCTCCCCTTTTTCCTTTGTGTCTCTCTCTCTCTCTCTCTCTCTCTCTCTCTCTCTCTCTCTCTCTCTCTCTCTCTATCTATCTATCTATCTATCTATCTATATATATATATAAATATATATACAGTATATATATATACATATACACTATACAGTACATATATATACTATATATTTATATGATAATATATAATGGATTGATTGATAGATATATTCAGAAATATATTGTTGTCACTTCCCCTTTCTAAGCTTACGAAACATGTACAGTTATAGTACAATCCTACCTCTACCTCTCTCTCTCTCTCTCTCTCTCTCTCTCTCTCGGTATTGACTTACACTGGTGTTTCTTCCCCCACTTCCTTTTCTATTAGTGTTACCGCTGTCACGCTGGTTATAGTAGATAGATAAAATAGATAGAGATAGATAGATAAATAAATAGATAGAAAATAGGTGATTTGAAGGAGAGATGCATATATAAATAGATCATATTGTTTGATTCAGATATTACATTACATTGGTGGCAGGGAATGAATGAAAGGATTGAGGAAAATGAGGTGAAAGAAGCAGTGAAACAATGAGAGAAAACCGTACTAAAAATACAGATGGCGCTGGGGGTCTTACTCAAATACAGATGGCGCTGGGGGTCTTACTCAAATACAGATGGCGCTGGGGGTCTTACTCAAATACAGATGGCGCTGGGGGTCTTACTCAAATACAGATGGCGCTGAGGGTCTTACTCAAATACAGATGGCGCTGGGGGTCTTACTCAAATACAGATGGCGCTGGGGGTCTTACTCAAATACAGATGGCGCTGGGGGTCTTACTCAAATACAGATGGCGCTGGGGTCTTACTCAAATACAGATGGCGCTGGGGGTCTTACTCAAATACAGATGGCGCTGGGGGTCTTACTCAAATACAGATGGCGCTGAGGGTCTTACTCAAATACAGATGGCGCTGGGGGTCTTACTCAAATACAGATGGCGCTGGGGGTCTTACTCAAATACAGATGGCGCTGGGGGTCTTACTCAAATACAGATGGCGCTGGGGGTCTTACTCAAATTACTATCGTGTGTGATGCACCATTGAGGTGTTTTGAGGGTTTTCGTGATTTAAGAGGTTTAATACAGTTCGCACACTTATCTATGACACATAGTTGTGTAGTATAGTTTTACTAGATTCATAATATGATGGTTATATACTCGTTAATGCAGTGAATATATAATAATTAACATAATTTGATACATCAATATCAGCTTCCTGAACTAGAAATTTAGTTTCATCTAATGTGTTGTAATAGGCTGGGCGAAATTTTAATACTCATTGAAGTATTGTATTTACTTCCTTTTTAGTTACTAACAAATACGTGTTTCAGTAGAAATTGGCTGAACATACGGTATTATATTCTGTAGCTGTAGCATTTAGCAGGTTGAATGTCTGCGCCTGCGCACTATAGTTTCTTTCCTACAAAACAAGCTATCGTGCGCTTTAAAGTTACCAATTTATAATCCACTATCAAATCGGGCAGCTAAATAGGTTACCGGCTATATTTCTTGTTAGACCAGTGACAGGAAATCAATCAATGTGAATCAGAATGTCATAGAACACAGTGGCAGCAAATTACATACGTGGAGATGCAGGAAATTCGAAAAAGATGATGACAAAAAAAATGACAACTCTGCCTTTTCCACGGGCGACGGTTTAGGTGGTCAGCTGACGTCGGCGGGATATACGTACTGCAGACTCATTTAATCTCACTCAACTAGTCAACCAACCCACCCGTATACCAGATAATCCTAATCATAATTCCCACCTACTGGACTTATTTTTAACAACCAATTCAGAACATTATGATGTTACAGTGAGGTCCCCGCTTGGATCTTCTGATCACTGTCTGATACAGGCCACCTGTCTATCACCTACCACACCTTCCCACTCTGAACCTGTTTTGGTGACTAAATGGCATTACGATAGGGCAGACTGGGAGGGTCTTCAAGGTTTCTTTATTGATATTCCCTGGACCTCTTTCTTTTCTAATGTTGCACACTCCACCTTGAGCCACATACAAGATTTTGTAAAAATTGGAATGGAAACTTTTATTCCTCATCAAATGTACAGTAAAAGATCTAATTCACCTAAATGGTTTGACCATAATTGTGCTAGAGTAACTGAACAAAAAGCAATAGCCTACAATGCATACACAAGATCAAAAACACATGAAGCCTTTAATTACTTTAGAAACATCAGAAATCATGCCAAAACTGTATTAAACCTAACTAAATCAAACTTTCTCCACAAGCAGGCAAATAAACTTCTAAATAATCCAAATGATAACAAAATATTTTGGTCTACTCTTAACTCATTTAAATCCAACTTCACTACTGCTTCATCCATTCCACCATTAAAATCTCCGACTGGCAATCTTGTAAGTGACCCACGAGGTAAAGCTAACCTTCTTGCGGATATTTTCTCCACCAACTCAACCTTAGATGAAATAAATCAAGATGTCCCTCTACTTAATTTTAATTCGCCTGAAATTCCCTCACTTAAGATCCACACCAGACATGTCAAAACTATTTTGCAGAATCTCTCAGTAGATAAGGCTCCTGGTCCAGATGAAATTCCTCCAATAGTACTTAAGAATTGCTCCTTGGTGCTCGCTCCTGTATTGGCAATTTTTTTCCGTCTGTGTACTCATACCTCATGCTTCCCAGTACCCTGGAAAGAAGCAAACATCCATCCAGTTCCTAAAAAAGGTGCCTCTTCAGATCCATCAAACTACAGACCAATAGCTATAACTTCCACTCTTGGTAAAGTCTTTGAAATTATATTAAATAATCACATAATTAAGCATCTTGAGAATAATAAATTAATCAGTGATAGGCAATGTCGATCAACTGCAGACATGCTTTGCCTTCTTACGCATCAAATCAACCAAGCTACAGACCAACATGGTGAAACACATACAATAGCACTGGATATATCAAAGGCATTTGATAGAGTCTGGCATCAATCCTTATTGTCGAAGATGTCACACTACGGCCTTGCATCATTAGTTCCACTAATTTCTTCTTATCTTCATAACAGAAAAATACGTGTAATGGTAGATGGTCTTTATTCTCAATTTCACTCAATAAATGCTGGTGTTCCCCAGGGATCAGTTTTGGCCCCAATTCTGTTCCTCATTCATATCAATGATCTCATATCTACCACTCATAATCCAATACATTCCTACGCAGATGACTCAACACTCCACAGTTCCTTCACATTTACCAATTCTTTCACCCAACCCGATCTTATAAATTCAAAAAAAAAAAAAAAATGCAATTTCTCTGAACCAGGACCTTTCTAGAATTAATGGATGGGGACAAAATAATCTAGTTTCCTTTAATGCACAGAAAACCAAGTACATTCAATTTTCTAACCGACAGAATCTCGCTGACTCTCATATATTTTTTAATGATGTAAATATTCCCACTTCCCCTAGTATTGACATTCTCGGTGTAACATTAACTACTAACTTGAGCTGGACACATTATGTTAGAAGCATTGCTAAGAATGCCTCTAAAAAACTGGGACTCCTGTACAGAGTTCGAGAATTCTTCACTGACGAGCAGTTGGCCGTAATATATAAAAGTCATGTGCGTTCTCAGATGGATTACTGTTCACCTCTGTGGGGTGGAAGTGGAGTGGTTGCATTGAGGCAGTTGGACAAAATTCAAAATAAAGCTATTAGATTAATCAATAACCCTGCAATCACACAGGACATTCCTACATTATCCATACGAAGAAACGTTGCATCCCTTGCATTATTCTACAGATATTTTCACAGCAATTGTTCCGAGGAACTTGCTTCAATTGTGCCGCCTCTCCACATCTTTCCCCGTAGAACTAGGGCAGCTGAGAGCGCCCATGAATTTACACTTTCTCCTCCACAATGCAGAACTTCTGCTTATCAGAATTCATTTATCCCCAGAGCTACTACTCTTTGGAATTCACTTCCTTCGAATTGCTTTCCACAAACTTACAATCTACAAATGTTTAAATCCAGTTGTTACAAACATTTTATGAATGGAGGATGCCTTTAGGCACATGGACCTTTTTGTTTTATCTGTGTTTTTCCTTCCTCCGTTCATTGTCTCTTTAAAAAAAAAAAAAAAAAAAAAAAAAAAAAAAAAAAAAAAAAGTGTTGCCAAGGTCTTCTTTTGTTCACACCATTGGGCTAGTTAGGATTCGTTCATAAGCGTAGATTTGCGAGTTTCCATTTCAAACGATATTCTTGATTTACAGTGTGATGGGGTGGATAGCCTCTGAAGTATTATCCTAACTAACTAAAATTGAGGAAAGGGGAATTGGGCTGGTTCTATATACTATTAAAGTTGTAGAGGTGTCGAGTGTTGAGTATAGCGAGGCTACATTTCATACAAACGTTCATCATGGCTTTCTGTTGGTTGTACTATACATGTATGGTAGCCTATGTGGTGGTGACTGAATAACCTAATTAAGTGATTGTTTGTGAGGGGGGATTGGGACATTGATACAGATTTGATGAGTGCCATAGGCCACTACACATACAGTAGGCTATATGAGACTAGGCCTAGTTATATTTGGGGAACTCATAGTATCATGCATGCATGGCTGTTAAAGATAAACATCAGAAAATGTGTGTGATAGGATTAAAATAGCTGAAATTGTCTGTTGTGCGGTATTAACCCGTACAGCCCCAGCGACGCGTCTGACGCGTCGACGATGTATGAAACGCCCATCCCAGAGACGCGCCTGACGCGTCACCCTAATTGCGCCGACCGTAACCTCAGGTGTAGCCACTCAAGAGGGCTCAGATTTGTATGGGAACTGTGTACGTATCCCACGCAACCGTGCCGATGGTTGAAAACTCTCATAGTCCACGTGCGTGCGCGCGAGCGCACAATAACCTGGTTTTTTGGGATAATTGCCTTCAATTTTTTACTCTTGTAAAATCCGTTTTCGGGGGCTCTGTAGGACCATTTTTTAAGCTTTTTGAGCGGTTTTTCGTGGTTTTTCCTTCATTCCTAACACATTCGCTATTGTTTCTGGAATAAAACCATATTTTGAAAACCGGCCGGGTTCTGGTGCGCAAACATTACAAAACTAGCCGGGGCTCCACGGGTTAAGTGATTGGGCTACTTTTGGGCGAGTTTGGAGATGTGATGTGCGCTGGCAACCTTGGAATACACACACACACACACACGCACGCACGACACAATCTATAACTGAACATTTTACCTTTATTAAGGCTATTCTATCTATCTATCTATCTATATGCTCAGGCCCAATCCCCATTTTGGGGGTAGCCGACTCAAGACAGAGCAAGAACAGGGAAAACACAAAAACATCATAAAACAAAAAATAAACACAGATAAAAAACACAAACTCTCACACATCCAGGTCACCCAGGAGAAGACCCAGAGACCAGGGTTACCAAGGTCGCTCCAGCACTCCCCCGGCCCCTGACCACCCGGAGAGGTTCCGATCTCGGCAGGCAGACATGCAGCGGAGCCAAAGCCACAAGCCCTCCCACCACACTTCCAGGCACACCCTTCATATTAATCGTCTCCCCGGGCCAGGCGCCTGATGGACTATTATCTAGTCCAACTTGCGCCCGACCCCTTACTCCAAATGACCACGTGTTCACTCAACTATTCACAAGCATTCTCCATTCACTCTTGTCCACCACCACTTCCCCTGTCTGATCTATAGTCATTCCTCTATCATCCAAAGCCTTTCTTACACAGTCTCTCCATCTCAATGGGGGTCTTCCTGCCCTTCTATCTCCCCTTGTATCTGACTCACATATTCTCTTTGTAAGCCTTTCATTAAGGCTATAATCCACATTATATTACGATTTTCATCTGTGAGAAACAAATATCTACCACCATTACTGCTAATGTGCACATAGATGCACAACTAATGTCAAATTTAACAAAGTAAGTCAAGTGGGGAAGA
The DNA here is from genome assembly GCA_037953745.1 of Lithodes maja. Classification (NCBI taxonomy): domain Eukaryota; kingdom Metazoa; phylum Arthropoda; class Malacostraca; order Decapoda; family Lithodidae; genus Lithodes; species Lithodes maja. Next base: position 32,521 of record JBAKBP010009717.1, on the reverse strand, counting down.
TATGTTTACTGTCTGAGAAGTTTCGTTTAATGACTAATAAGGGTAGCGAACACTGGTATCAATTTATTATGCGCTTGCCAGATCTGAAACTAGTTTATAATTGTATAATCTAATATCCAGTAAAGTGGCTAATGACGATTATTTTATAAGTTCATCTCGAGTTTTTATAAATATTATTATCAATTTTAGGACATGGATACCTATCTATTGAAATATTAACAGGACTACTTTTAGGGCGATTACCAATTGTTTGTGTAGGCCTAATAGAATCGTTTTTATTTATAATAAATACTTTGTATATTGGACAATGTACTGAATAGAATTTGAGAGTAATATATGTGTAACATTCATGACTATAGAAATCGAGTGATATTTTGATGACTGCGATTTTAAAAATTCAATTCACTCGATGGCAACAGATTTTGGTTGGAAAAATAGCAGACAAATGTTTTATTTTCCCCCATTGAAGGCGGGACAAGCAGAAGGTTTGGATGGTATTGCTGTGGAGTGTATAAAGAAGGGTGGAGATGCGATAATTGATTGGTTGGTGAGACTTTTCAATGTGTGCTTTGTGATGTCAAGGGTACCAATAGACTGGAAGAGTGCATGTATTGTGCCGTTGTACAAGGGGAAGGGAGATCGGCAGGAGTGTTCAAGTTATAGAGGTATTAGTTTATTATCAGTGGTTGGAAAGCTGTATGGCAGGGTGTTAGAGAGGATAATAAAGTGTACGGAAGTTACAATAGGAGAAAAACAGTGCGGTTTTAGGAGGGGAAGAGGGTGCGTGGATCAGATGTTTGGAGTAAGAAGTATTGCGAGAAGTATTTAGAGAAGCATAAAGAGATATTTTGGTCTTTTATGGATTTGGAAAAAGTGTATGATCGTGTGGATCGTGAAGTAATGTGGAAGGTGTTAAGGATTTATGAAATTGGAGGAAATTTTTTGGAAGCAGTTAAGAGTTTTTATCAAGGGAGCAGAGCATGTGTTAGAGTAGGAAATGGTGAGTTGAGTGAAAGGTTAAGGTAAAGGTAGGTTTGTGACAGGGTTGTGTAATGTCACCATGGCTGTTTAATATGTTTATGGATGGTGTGGTGAGGAAGGTGAAAATGAGAACTATGGGAAGATGATTGGGTTTAGTAGGAAAGAATGGTAGAGATTGGGAGTTGAATCAGTTGCTGTTCGCTGATGACACAGCGTTGGTGGCGGATTCTGAGGAGAAATTGCAGCGGGTAGTCAAAGAGTTTGGAGTGGTTTGTGGGAGGAGGAAACTGAAGGTGAAAGTCAATAAAAATAAAGTAATGGTGTGTAATTGGGGTGATCGTAGGGTGAATCTAGATGTGAGGCTGGATGGAGATATATTAGAACAAGTAGAGTGTTTTAAATATCTAGGAGGATCGATAAGCAGAAGTGGAGGTATGGAAATGGAGGTAAAACAGAGAGTGTGTGAAGGAAGGAAGGTTTTCGGAGCAATGGGAAGTATGTGGAAGACGAGAAATCTCGGAATGAAAGTAAAAAGTGCAATGTATCAAGGAATTGTTGTGCCAACAGTGATGTATGGGGCTGAGACATGGGCTCTGAAGAAAAGGGAGAGAAGAAAGCTGGATGTGATGGAGATAAGCTGCTTGAGGAGTATATGTGGAGTTACACGTAGAGACGGATTGAGAAATGAAGAGATACGTAGGAGAGTGGGGCAGCAGGAACATTTGTCAGCCAGAGTGGACAGAAGGGTGCTGAGCTGGTATGGTAAATTGGTCATGTTGAACGAATGGGAGATGAAAGGCTTACAAAGACAATATATGAGGGGAGGTGTGGTGGAGTGGTCATGCCACTGGATTGGTAATCCAATGGACCCGGGTTCAAATCCCGATATGTCAATGGGAAGATATTATTGGGATTGAATTTGTGCTGTACCTAGTATCAGTGCATTACCACAAAGCCCACCGAAATGCCAAAAAAATACCCTCATTGTTCCCTAATTAAATAACACTGTATGAATATTCCCATATTCAAAATATGTTACAGGGGGACAATGCCTAGTGAGTTCACTGCTCAATAGGTGGCATTCTGAGAGTGAGGGTCTGAGTCTGGAGGGTGAGACGGTGAAGCACTTGAGCGAAGCAACCAGCCGCTTCAGAGATGGAGCTGCTTTGAGCCATGATGGATGCTTCACATGTCTCACTCCCCAGGCTGGAACAAGACCTCACGGGCTTCACCGTGTTGAGCGGTGGAATGTACAGGCTCTCAGCCTATGCCCGAGAGGGAGTAGTTGGAATATAGAAAAAAAAAAAAAAAAAATAGAAGGGGAGATAGAAGGGCAGGAAGACCGCCATTGAGATGGAGAGACTGTGTAAGACAAGCTTTGGATGATAGAGGAATGACTATAGATCAGGCAAAGGAAGTGGTAATAACAGGAATGAATGGAGAATGCTTGTGAATAGTTGAGTGAACACTGGTCATTTGGGGGAAGGGGTCGGGCGCAAGTTCGACTAGATAATAGTCCATCAGGCGCCTGGCCCGGGGAGACCATTAATATGAAGTGTGGAAGTGTGGTGGTCGGGCTTGTGGCTTTGGCTCCGCTGCATGTCTGCCTGCCGAGATCGGAGCCTCTCCGGGTGGTCGGGGGCCGGGGGAGTGCTGGAGCGACCTTGGTGACCCTGGTCTCTGGGTATTCTCCTGGGTGACCTAGATGTGCGTGAATTTGTGTTTTGTCTGTGTTTGGTCGCTGTTTTGTCTTGTGTTTTGTTTTTTCCTGTTCTTGCTATGTCTTGAGTCGGGCACCCCCAAGACAATACAAAAAACAAACAAAATAATAAAATAGAGGAAAATAAAAATAAAAAATAGGAAAAGTGGGGATTGGGCCTGAGCATATAGAGAATAAGTAAATATGTATACTCATTATATATATATATATAATACAGTATATATATATATATATACTGTATATATATATATATATATATATATATATACATACATATATATATATATATATATGTATGTGTGTCTGTGTGTGTGTATGAGCGAGGGAGATAAAAGGCAGTACTGCCACTACCTCCCCCAGAGTTGAAAGAGTGACAGGGCCAAAATCAAGGGACATTCGAGCCAAAATGCTTGGACACACGGAGTTTGAAGGAAGACATTGACACCTGGATGGAGATAAACGTCTTAAAACAGTTGGCTTAATGGAGCCGAATATATACAATTATTATGTTCCTTCCAACAACCAACCATACTCCTAAAATCGATTAATGAAATTTACAAACACATGTGGCAGTCCGTGGACTCGAACCCAGGATGCTCACACCGAAAATCAACACCTTATACATCGCACCACGAAGACAGTTAAAGGTTGGTGGACACTGCCTACGATTTAGTATGCAACTTCGAATCCTGCATATCAATCTAAGCATGTACACACATCCCAACTGCAACTCACGTAGGCTTGCATATGTGAATGGAAAGAGCAATTAATGGGGCCTTAATCACTTAGGGAAGTCCTCTCGATAAATTACTCCTGAACCAATATCAATTATTATGTTCCTTCCAACAACCAACCATACTCCTAAAATCGATTAATGAAATTTACAAACACATGTGGCAGTCCGTGGACCTGAACCCAGGATGCTCACACCGAAAATCAACACCTTATACATCGCACCACGAAGACAGTTAAAGGTTGGTGGACACTGCCTACGATTTAGTATGCAACTTCGAATCCTGCATATCAATCTAAGCATGTACACACATCCCAACTGCAACTCACGTAGGCTATGCATATGTGAATGGAAAGAGCAATTAATGGGGCCTTAACCACTTAGGGAAGTCCTCTCGATAAATTACTCCTGAACCAATATCAATTATTATGTTCCTTCCAACAACCAACCATACTCCTAAAATCGATTAATGAAATTTACAAACACATGTGGCAGTCCGTGGACTCGAACAGCCAGGGAAAGCGAGACAAGGAGAGAAAGATGAAAACAAAAAAATGTTACCTACCTACCAAGTTTCTACTTAGGTGGTTTCGCTACTAATAAGAAGAAAACTAAATCTGACATACGGACAATGAATTATATCACCATTTTTTAAAATTCAGACTCGTTAATATGTTTGTGCTAAATATTAAGAGAGGGAAATGACGTTGCTAGAGTGGGAAACGAGAGAGGGAAATGACGTTGTGAGAGTGGGAAACATGATTGCACTCCCTATCTTGCGATGTGTCCAAACCAGCTAGAAATATACAGAGCGGTCGCAAAACATCTCCCCATAGGGAATTCCTGTGTAATGCCCATTGGTTATTGTTATATTATTTGATCTGCATTCCTATATAATTGATCTGCATCTGTGTGCGGTAACTCAGGTTCGAATCCCGGTGGATCACATGCTTGCTTTCATTAATTTCTTTGGGAGGTGTTTGGTGTTGGAATGCAAAAACTAATAATAGATTCTTCTGCTCTCTCTTGCTAATACACAGGAATTCCCTATGGGGAGATGGCGCGACCGCTCTGTATAACCATTATTTTCCAAAGTTAGTGAGCTTTGGATATCAGTTTAGCGAGATCGTGTAGCTGTAGATGGCAACACTGATCCTCGGAATGTGACGTCACCGCATAACCAGTGTATGTTCAACCTGCGCGGGAGGTGGTTTATGCGAGTGTTTGTCCAGGAATTTCAAGATTATTGCGATGTTTTACGGTATTTATTGTGCTTAACGACGAAGTGGAAGGCAAAGAGGTAAATCTGGAGTTTAGGTGGGAGGCTAAAACGAGAAAATTGGGCGAATGAAGGGTTAATCAACAGCTATGAGGTGAGTTAAAAGTATCACCTGCTAATTGTTTCCCTCTGATACGATGCTGCCACAATGTTTGGCCCCTTGTGGGATATTCGGTAAATTTACAGCTCTGTTCCCTTCCTGTTTTCGTTATTTTCCTTTGGGAACTGATTCTTTTTTAGTCAGACCGATAATGAGATGGAAGGATGGAATTTAGAGGTAGGCCGATATGGGTGAATCTGGAGCGCGTCCAGTTTACCCAAACGCGCAAACGGGATAGCTCTACTGAACGTGATCGCCTCTGATTCGACGAATCACGTTTGCGATTGTTTGCAATCAGACGGCGATCACGCTAACACTCCCTGGAGGTGACTAGCGAAGCTATCATAACAGTAACCCTAAATCTCACCTCGACATATTATCATTATTAAGCTTAATTAGCCTCCCTCCATGTTATTTATGTGTCGCAATATAAATTATAAGGTGGCACACCTATACAAATCATAGTTATCATGACAATTTTGCTATATATAACATAAAACAAGCAACTTGGAGCTCAACCCTCACAGCTACTTTGTCTAGACTTCAGTGCGGTAAGCATAGCCTAGCCAGTAACGATTTCGCTTTTAAATCAGTAAGCCTACTCGCAAGGGTTCGAGGCTCGATGATTTTTTTTTTTTTTTATCTAATTTGTTTCGTTATATATTGGTAAGTTTACTATGCCAATGATATATTGTAATGGGTTATAACTTGCTGTACAGGTTTTTGAGCGTTTGTCTATATTATTGATTAATTATTATGTTTTGTATGCGGTTTGTATTTAATTGTTATAGTTATATATTAGTAATGTTACTATGCCAATGATAGCCTATATTTTACGGGTTATAGCCTAACTTGAGGTACAGGTTTTTCGGCGCTTGTCTATATTATTGATCGATTACTCTATTTACTTTCTTAAAAACAATTTCTGAGGCATAATTGCATCGAAGTATGTTAGGTCAGTTAAGCTATGTCTAGTTGGGTAGCGTAACCACGCTATAGTTCAATTTTCAAATGTAATCTACTGGTTAACAAATAATATTAATGAACCTTCCATAAATATAGGCTTGCAAATAGCCTATATACACATAGATCGTCAGAAAAAAAAGTATGCCTATACATACATTGCCAGGAAGAGATAATATAAATTATATAGGCTACTATTTAATTCAGCCTGGCTACATCGCCAGGGAAAGAACAATATATATAAACAATAGAATTTAGCATATTCATAGTCCTACGCCAGGAAAAGAACATCTACTTTTTATTTCCCCTATAGACTAACGGAGAATTGTTTTAAAATTACACGGGGAATAAAGAGCTACCTTTGCCAGATAAGGACCGTAATAACTTTGTCAACATTTCCTAATAAGATTATAAGATATAATAGCCTGATGGTAGCCTAGCCTACCGTCTATCTTGAGCTTGAACAAGGCTGCAACAAGATTTGAATTTCGTGCTCATAGCCACTGACCAATCAGCGACGAGAATCAATATTTGGCTATCAATGTCGTTCAGTCTGCGCGATCATAAACAGGATTGCCTAAACAGAAACAGATAGGGTAGACTGAACTGCGAGTTGGGGGGGGGGGGGGGACGACTGACGTACGACAGGAAAAGCACGGAGGCGATTAATTCGTATCCAGCCCTTTGGAGGGCTGGGCATCTGGCGATATATAGATACATCGATAGTGTGTGTTTGTTACATTGCCTAGCCTAACAAAATTAAGGACATTATAGGAGTGTACCTACCGTGACTGTGTTTCCCCTCCTACTGTTGTAATTATTTGTAATATAACGGGCTCTGTGTTGGTATGTATGTATGTATATACTCAGGCACATACCCCATTGCTGGGGGTGGCCGACACGAGACAGAGCCCGAAAAGAATCAACATTTAAAGTTCCTAATTTCAGGGTCCGGGACCACTTTTGTGTTCCCGCGCCCGTTTCTTTGTCTCGTCGAATAGGATAATAGCAGCAATTGGTAGTAATGTAAAAAGTCTACTGTCGCCTCACACGTAAGTTTAGTTAGGACAGGTTACGTTGTGTTATGGTAGACAAGGTTAAATGTAAAGTAGGCAAAGTTAGCTTAGACAAGATATTAGCTAGGTTTAGGGTAGAGTAGGATATGATTACTTGATTAGGTTAGATTAGGGTAGTGTTTTTTTAGGATACTGGACTCAAATTTGGGTGTAATTTGAACATAATCTGAGACAGCCCAAGGAATGGATGTAGATTCCGGGCGTACGGTCGTCATTGTTTACATGGGGCGATCGCCGCGGTTAACTTCGCGCCTATTTTGACGGCGATGTTTTCGGTTATATGCCCCCTGCTGGCAATATATATGATGATGACAATATATCATGGGGGGGGGGGGGGGGGGTGAGGGGGGGGGGGCATATTATTGTATACAAAGGCAGTCAAAATAGACGGGAACATGATGGCAAAGGTCCGACGCCGATCCGCGTAGTGTACACAAGGCTGGCGGTACGCCCGAAGTCTACATTCTACCCCAGCCCAGTACTACAAACTTCCCTAACTTACCATGAATGTGTTCCTCCTGCTGCTGTAGTATAACGGGTTCTTCGTTAGATATGGTAGCGTCCTCTTCCTTGGTGACGGTGTAGAAGGTCGCTACGGTGGCCTTGCACTTTAACTCCAGCCGCCCGGAGAGGAAGTGAGACTGGTTCACCTGAAAATAAACCGTGGGAAGATTTAGTCAGTTAAGGGGGAAGGATTTATTTTTTGGTAGAGTTTGTCATATATATAATATTTGTTCTAGTTTTCTCCCTAGACTTCCATTAAACTTTAAATAAAACATCCATTAGATCCCCCTTCAAGACACATTTTTTCGATAGATAAATTTCACGGCCGAAGGCCGGTTCCTCCACAATTACAGGTTCGCTTTCGCTCGCCAGGAAAAAAATTCGACACCTAAATGGCAGATAGGTCTTAAAATTAAACACACCACCTTCAACATCTCCCCCAACACCTCACCTCCTCCAACACTTCTACACCACCTTCAACTACTGTAAATCTGTATCTCCGTCAGTGTCCTAAAGTTGACCACACCACCACCACCACAACCACCACACCCAGTCTAGCCGCCCGACCCGACCTATCTTACACATAGCACAACATATATCGCCAGGACACCCCATCCCACTCACTCTCTCATTCTCTCTCACTCTTCTTCTTCTTCTGTTCTATCCTTTCCTTTCCTTCAACTTTCCTTTTCTATCGGACATGCCATCTCTACTAGAATTAAGTCCTGACCACCTCTCGCTGGGATCGTAAGGTCTGTGTAGTCTGCGTATCTATGTAACTCTCTCTCTCTCTCACACTCACTCTCACTCTCACTCTCTCTCTCTCTCTCTCTCTCTCTCTCTCTCTCTCTCTCTCTCTCTCTCTCTCTCATAACAGTTATACTGTTATATATAATTCACCTCGACGCCTCAGAGATTTGGCCACCGACGCAAATTTTAGGTAGATTGTGTTTTCTGGGCGATTAGGATTGTTGTTTTTATTTTAGTTTGTCTTCAATATCGGCCACCATTTCCTATAGTTATCCGCATTATGTGTTTTGGTCTATTAATTCATTTATTTGTTAGTTTCCTCGCTAGACCGTTCGCACCATTAGTTTGTAGATTCTAAGACCTTTTGCCTCATTGTAAATATTAAGACCTTTCGTGCCATTTATGTGTCGTTTCATATCACCCTACACATTTTTCGATTTAATTAATATATTTTGTGTTTTTTCCTATTTTGCGTACTGAATAGTCGCGTACAAATGAGATAGTGAAGCCTAACCCAGTGTTCCAATTATATATGGGGTGGTAGGTGTGGGTATAGAGGAGTGGGTTGAGGCTAGGGATAAGGGAGCCCACCTCGCTTTTTTTCACTTTCTCTCCCTCTCTCATTGGCTTGTATCCATTCGGCCCCATTCAACCTACTGTTTTAAGACGTTTACCCCCATCCAGGTGTCAATATTTTCCTGGCAAGCGGTAGCGAGCCAGCATATATATATTTTGGTTTTGACAGCAAGCTAAATTTGTACATTTTTCGATAGAAAAATTTCTCCGGCGAAGCCAGATTTCTCCATACAATGCTGGCTCGCTATCGCTCGCCAGATGACATTTGGATGAGGATAAACGTCTTAAAACAGTTGGCTGAATGGGGCCGAATGGATGCAAGCCAGGGAAAGAGAGAAAAGGAGAGAAAGATAAAAAAGCCGGTGACCCCCCTCAATGGGACAGTGGGTATTGTGGGGGTCTATTTATTGATATATTCATTTAGTTTTTAGTTTCCTCAAACTTTAAACAAAATCCATTAGATCCCCTTCTAGATTAATTTGTATATTTTCGGTAGAAAAATGTCACAGTCGAAGGCCGGTTCCTCTGCAAATACAGGCTCGCTATCGCTCGCCAGGAAAAAATCGACACCTAAAGGGCTCGTAAGGTCTTAATATTGACAAGGAAATGGGGCGGAAGGTCATAACATCAACAAACTAATGGGGCAAACATCTTAAAATCTAAAAATTAATGGGGATAAACATGAAGGAGAAAGGTGACCAGGAAAACTACCATCTCCCCTTACCTGAGCCTACCTGGGAGTGAGGAATCAGGGCTACCTCTTGTCTCACTGTCTAGGCTTATACCTACGGGGAGCTGGAGCCATATATATATATATATATATATATATATATATATATATATATATATATATATATATATCATATAGTCATCAATTGTCCTGTCACATAGTCATTAGTCATTAGTCATTTAGTCACCAATCATATAGTCAGCAGTGGGCCTTTACAATCGCATAATGATAGCTTAAATACAAATATAATTCCATCCGTACTAATAGGGGTAACTAAATCAACAGGAAAAAGTCTCGTCAGTAGGGTAAACATATGGTAAGGATTTGGTGCCTATGATAAAAGTGTTAAGGGGACACTGTCTTATATTCATGTTTTTTTTTAGTTTCTTCGCTAGACCTCAATCAAGCTTAGCCAAACATCCCCTAGACCTCCCTTCAAGATAAATGTGTAAATTTTTCGGCAGAAAAATGTCCCGGCCGAAGGCCAATTCCTCTTAACATTATAGGCGAGCGATACAAATCGATACCTAAATAGCACGAAAGGTCTTAAAATTGACAACGAAATGGGGCGAAAGGTGTTAAAATCGCCAAACTAATGAGCCGAACGTCTTAAAATGTCAAAACTAATGGGGCTAAACACAATAAAGTGTTGAGGCCTTGGGATAGGCCTAGGTGTGTGGGTGAGAGAGGAGCCAAGTGTTGTTGTGGCTCCTCAATAATACAAGCAATAAAGGTGAACTGCGGTAAAAGGGGCCGAGAAATAAAAGTATGTTTGTGAGAGATCTGGAAACAATATACGGAGCTTGTATTTCGATGTGGGATCAGATCTAGCATAGTTTATTTTTGTTCTCGCTCGCTCTCACTCTCACTCTCTCTCCTCTCTCTCCTCTCTCACTCACTCACTCTCACTCTCTCTCTCTCTCTCTCTCTCTCTCTCTCTCTGAATTCAGTAACAGCGACCATCGTACGATAACTTTCACTTTAAAGTTTACTAGTAACGAACCAAATAGTAGCATCGAAAAAGTCCCTAATTTCAAGAAAGCAAACTTCCATAAACTTAGAGCTATGTTTAAAGAAACTGACTGGAGCTTTTTAATTAACAATAACGACATAAATACATCTTGGAAGTTATTCGAAACCACTTACCTAAAAGCAGTGCAATACTGCATACCATCGAAAATACGGCGTCCAGGCCATAATAATAAGCCCAAATGGTGGAATAAAGATATTTCAAACTGCCTGCTTGCTAAAAAAATTGTTAATGATAGATTAAAATCCTCACAAAATGACGAAGAACGGGTGAAATTTGTAGAGCTACGACGCAAAGCCAAAAAGTTAATTAAGCAAAGTAAAAAGACCTTAGAGTTACATATTGCGAATCAAAGTAAAACAAACCCGAAAGAATTCTATAGTTATATCAGAAAGAACAAAGTAGTTACTTCAACTGTTGGACCATTAGTCGATGAAAATGGAGAATACACCAAAGACGAAGTACAAATGAGTAATGCCCTCAATACCTTCTTTGCATCAGTTTTTACAACAGAAGACCTCAGTGATATCCCTACACCATCGCCGATTCAGATTGATAATTCAGATGTTCTAAGCAATATCACCGTTACAGAGAGAGAAGTATTGAATTGTTTAGATAAACTCACGGTAAATAAAACGCCTAGATCTGATACAATCTCGCCTAGAGTTCTAAAGGAAGCTAAGGATGAGCTCTCCAAACCACTGACATTACTATTCAATAAATCCTTGCAGTCTGGAACTATGCCTGATCTGTGGAAGCTAGGCAACGTAACACCGATATTCAAAAAAGGCAGCAAATCCCTACCCAGTAACTATCGTCCAATTAGCTTAACCTCAGTTGTATGTAAAATGCTAGAAACGGTCATACCAGACAGACTCGTAAATCACTTAGAGGAAAATAACATACTTAAAGATACTCAACACGGCTTTCGTAAAAAACGTTCCTGTTTAACAAACCTCTTAGACTTCTTCCACGATATCCTCAACCTCTACGATGAGAGTAAAGCTGTAGATATTATATACCTTGATTTTCAAAAGGCCTTTGACAAAGTTCCCCACAAACGTTTACTGCTAAAACTAAAAGCGCATGGAATACAAGACGGTGTGTTGAAATGGATAGAAAATTGGCTCAGCAACAGAAAGCAAAGAGTAGTCATAAACGGTAAGGCATATAAATGGACCAATGTAAGTAGCGGGGTACCCCAGGGATCGGTACTAGGACCAATTCTCTTTCTAATTAACATCAACGACATAGATGAGGGTCTCACCTGTACAATCTCAAAATTTGCTGACTATACAATAATTGCAAATAGCGTACTCTCAAAAGAACAAGTTGACGATATGCAACACATATTGGCGTTGTTACGTTGGCTAGCTTCCACTGATCAGGCATAGTTCCAGACTGCAAGGATTTATTGAATAGTAATGTCAGTGGTTTGGAGAGCTCATCCTTAGCTTCCTTTAGAACTCTAGGCGAGATTGTATCAGGTCCAGGCGTTTTATTTACCTTGAGTTTACCTCGGTGTAACATTAACTACTAACTTGAGCTGGACACATTATGTTAGAAGCATTGCTAAGAATGCCTCTAAAAAACTGGGACTCCTGTACAGAGTTGGAGAATTCTTCACTGACGAGCAGTTGGCCGTAATATATAAAAGTCATGTGCGTTCTCAGATGGATTACTGTTCACCCCTGTGGGGTGGAAATGGAGTGGTTGCATGGAGGCAGTTGGACAAAATTCAAAATAAAGCTATTAGATTAATCAATAACCCTGCAATCACACAGGACCTTCCTACATTATCCATACAATTATCCATCCCTTGCATTATTCTACAGATATTTTCACAGCAATTGTTCCGTGGAACTTGCTTCAATTGTGCCGCCTCTCCACATCTTTCCCCGTAAAACTAGGGCAGCTGAGAGCGCCCATGAATTTACACTTTCTCCTCCACAATGCAGAACTTCTGCTTATCAGAATTCATTTATCCCCAGAGCTACTACTCTTTGGAATGCACTTCCCTCGAATTGCTTTCCACAAACTTACAATCTACAAATGTTTAAATCCAGTTGTTACAAACAATTTATGAATGAAGGATGCCTTTAGGCACATGGACCTTTTTGTTTTATCTGTGTTTTTCCTTCCTCCGTTCATTGTCTCTCTAAAAAAAAAAAATTAGATAAATTGTCATGTTGGGCCCAAATTTGGCAAATGAGTTTCAATGCGGATAAATGTAAAGTACTACATATCGGATACCTAAATGAGAAAGCAAACTATTCGATGAATGGCACTCAGCTTAAGAATGTAAACAGAGAAACCGATCTGGGAGTAATAATATCGAGTAACCTAAAACCGAGTCAACAATGTTCAGAAGTTGTTAAGAAGGTAAACAAAATAATTGGCTTTATAGGCAGGTCATTTGAGCATAAATCCAAAGAAGTTATCCTAACCCTTTACAATTCCTTAGTCCGCCCTCTTCTGGAATACTGCGTTCAATCCTGGTGCCCTTATTACCAAAAAGATATAAACAAGCTAGAACGAGTTCAACGTAGAGTTACCAAAATGATACCTAGCCTAAAGAACAAACCATGCGAAGAGCGTCTTAGAGAATTAAATCTATTTCCTTTTACCCAGCGCAGATTAAGAGGTGACTTAATTCAAGTGTTCAAAATCATCAAAGGCATCGACAATATGAACTGTAGTAAGTACTTCACTATCGACCAATCTAATTACACGCGGGGAAACGGTTGCAAAATTATTGGTAAATCTTTTAACTCGCACGAATCAAAGAATATCTTCTTCAATCGAGTTGTCAACTTGTGGAATGGGCTTCCCCGAAACGTTATAGACTGCATCACCGTTGATTCATTTAAACTCCGCCTAGACAAATATCTCGCATCAAACCCGCGACTGACTGCGTTTGTAAATGAATAACTTTATTTTATCCCCCCCTCAGTTACTAACCCATCTGTCCTCTACAAACTTCCTAATCCTGCCACGGACATTAGTTCCAGGGCAGTAATTCCCTTTCCAATGTTCCCTTACCCACTCTAAACCACTGTTTGGACACTTGATCCTCGGTGTTTTGGAGGACAAGCAACCTAGAAGGGTCACTAGATCTGTTGTTGCTTGATTTCCTTTGTACTCCTTTGTACTCTCCTCTCTCACTTACTCTCACTCTCTCTCTCTCTCTCTCTCTCTCTCTCATATTATTCTTTACTGACTCTGAATATATCTCGCATGAGGACACTATTCCAACCCATCACACATTATAGACCCATGTTCTACAGTACATATGGATATTTTACACTAAGGCCGAGACAACTTAATCATGGGCGACTGTATATTTAGATATAATGTATATTATTGTTTAGTTCCTTCCTTAGACGTCCATCAAGTTTAAGAAACATGCTCCCAAGATCCCCCCCCCCCCCCCCCCCACCCATTCGCGATAAAATTTTGCATTATCCGGTAGAAAATCGCAGGATCGATATCGTTCGCATGGAAAAACATCGACGCCTAAATAGCACGATAGGTCTTAAAATCACCATGGGGAGAATGTCTTAACATTTCAAAACTAATGGAACTAAACTTTAGGGAGAATTGGGTACAGAAACACCGACCCTTCCCAAATGGTAGAAATATTAGCTCGATTACTCTAGTCGTTAGTGAGTTATGGAAGTTAATGTTAAAGAGTTTTGGCCTACTTATTTGGAACAGGGTATATTTGTAAATAATGCTGAACTCACCATAAACCTCAACCCCAAACGATTGCTATCAATGTTAAACTCACCATAAACGTCAACCCCAAACGTTTGCTATCAATGTTAAACTCACCATAAACATCAACCCCAAACGTTTGCTATCAATGATAAACTCACCATAAACGTCAGCCCCAAACATTTGCTATCAATGTTAAACTCACCATAAACGTCAACCCCAAACGTTTGCTATCAATGTTAAACTCACCATAAACGTCAGCCCCAAACGTTTGCTATCAATGTTAAACTCACCATAAACGTCAACCCCAAACGTTTGCTATCAATGTTAAACTCACCATAAACGTCAACCCCAAACGTTTGCTATCAATGTTAAACTCATCATAAACATCAGCCCCAAACGTTTGCTATCAATGTTAAACTCACCATAAACGTCAGCCCCAAACGTTTGCTATCAATGTTAAACTCACCATAAACGTCAGCCCCAAACGTTTGCTATCAATGTTAAACTCACCATAAACGTCAGCCCTAAACGTTTGCTATCAATATTAAACTCACCATAAACGTCAACCCCAAACCATTGCTATCAATGTTAAACTCATCATAAACGTCAACCCCAAACGATTGCTATCAATGTTAAACTCACCTTAAACGTCAGTCCCAAACGTTTGCTCTCAATGGTAAACTCACCATAACTGTCAGCCCCAAACGTTTGCCATCAATGTTAAACTCACCATAAACGTCAGCCCTAAACGTTTGCTCTCCAGACCATCCCGGTGCACCCAGGGGAAGTACTCCACCAGGTTGGGGTCCTTCACCTGAGGGAGAAAGGGAACACAGTTATTATATAGATAAGATAAGATACGTATTTCTGATTGGGGTAGAGAAAATCTTGTTACTTGAGAAAGGGAAAATAGTTATTATAAAGAGAAAATAAGATACATACAGTATTTGTTATTGGTGTAGAGAAAGTCTTGTTACTTGAGAAAAGGAAAACAGCTATTATATAGATAAGATAAGTATTTCTGATTGGGGCATAGGAAATCTTGTTACTTTTAAGGGAGCCCACCTCGCTTTTTTTCTCTTTCTCTCCCTCTCTCTTTGGCTTGTATCCATTCGGCCACATTCAGCCTACTGTTTTAAGACGTTTACCCCCATCCAGGTGTCAATATTTTCCTGGCGAGCGGTAGCGACCCACCATATCTATATATCTATACCATACCATATCTACATAATATCTATATAATAGGGGAGGTGTGGCGGAGTGGTCTTGCCACTGGACTGGTAATCCAATGGACCCGGGTTCGAATCCCAATATGTCAATGGTAAGATATTATTGGGATGGAATTTGTGCTGTACCTAGTATCAGTGCATTACCACAGCACACCGAAATGCCAAAAAAATACCCTCATTGTTCCCTGATTAAAATAGCATTGTATGAATATTCCCATATTCAAAAATATGCTACAGGGGGGCAATGCCTAGTGAGTTAATTGCTCAATAGGTGGCATTCTGAGAGTGAGAGTCCGAGTGTGGGGGATGAGACTGTGAAGCGCAGAGGCGAGGCGGCTTCAGAGATGTAGTTGCTTCGAGCCGTGAAGCTTCGCATGTCTCACTCCCTAGACTGGAGCAAGACCTCACGGGCCTCACCGTGTTCAGCGGTAGAGTGTAAAGGCTATCAGCCTATGCCCGAGAGAGAGTAGTTGGAATATAGAAAAAAGAAAAAAAATTATACATATATTTGTTTTGACAGCAAGCTAAATTTGTAAATTTTTCGATAGAAAAATGCCTCCGTCGAAGCCGGATTTCTCCAAACAATGCTTGCTCGCTATCGCTCGCCAGGAAGAAATCTACATCTGGATGGGAATAAACGTCTTAAAACAGTTGGCTGAATGGGGCCGAAGGGATACAAGCCAGGGAAAGAGAGAAAAAGAGAGAAAGATAAAGAAAAGCCGGTGACCCCCCCTTAATGCCTCCAAGACCCAATTTCTCCCTCTATCTACCCATCCCAATCTTCCACAAGACTATTAATTACTCTTCAACAATACACACATCATCCTTTCATCTTCTAACAATATTCTAGGTGTACCTTTTTCATCCAACTTTTCTTGGCAAGGTCATATTACCACTCTTGCTAAAACAGCTTCGCAGAAGTTAGGCGTGTTCAATCGTCTCCGTGGGTTCTTCACCCCTGCACAGCTTCTTGCTCTGTATAGGGGCATAGTGCGCCCATGTATCAAGTATTGTTCACATTATGTGGGGAGGTTCCACCCATACCACACTTCTCGAAAGAGTAGAATCCAAAGCATTTCGCCTCATCAACTCATTTCCTCTTACTAGTTCCCTACAATCTCTTTCTACATGCTGCAATGTTGCATCTCTTTCACTCTTCTATCACTATTACAACAAGCAATGTTCTTCAGAGCTCTCTCAGCCCATATCCCCTCCCTTGTGGTGAGTGCGAGGCACCCACCTTTCAATACAGGCCCACTTTTATCCCAGAGAGTGTGACAAATATCGAGCAAATGAACAACCAAAGACAAAATAACCCCCAAGGAAATACATCCTGTAGTATAAAGCCGCTGTCACACGATCGCTTTTTCCGTCAATTTTCTATGAGCAAGTTTTTTCTCGTATTATTTCGGGCATTTTTCGCACTGGCATCGGTAACTAGACTGAAGGTAGATTATGTTAGGCAGCTGAATTATGAATAAGTGCAATTTTTTAAGCTTCCAGACCATAATTGCCCGTAAAAATTGCTCGAAAAAGGGCTCGTGTGACTCCGGCATATGCCCCTTTCCCACTGATGCGATTTCATACGGTTTTCATCGCAGACACCAAGAAATGGGCACATTCGTGCCATGTCGCAACAAAATCTTGAACCCTCGCATGATAATCGTTTGACTCGCAAGGCCTTGCAAGGGCCCTCACGGGTCATCGCAAATGTTCGGATTGTTCAACATTTGGGACAAGGACTTGCAAGTGGTCCGAACCCTCGCAAGCATCATCGAACATCGCCTCGGAGATCCTAGGCGACATCGGCGAGACATCGACGAGGGTGTCGCACGAAAAAAAGCGTCGCCGAGAAAATACCCGCCACGGGTATACTTCGCAGAGGCGTGCGAAGGGCTGTGCGACGTAGATGAATGCTCGGAAAACACCTCGCCGAGGCCAAAGAGCACCTTCGGCGAGGTGGGTAAAAAAAAAAAGGATTAGGCCTATAGTGAACCTGTCAACCCTTTTTTCTATGCACCTCTCGTAAGGGGGTTCACCTGTTGTTGATTTTTTCTCTCCTTCTCTGGCTTGTATCCATTTGGCCCCATTCAGCCAACTATTTTAAGATGTTTATCCCCATCCAAGTATCATATCTTCCTGGCCAGCGATAGCGAGCCAGCATTGTATGGAAAAATCCGGCTTCGCCGGAGAAATTTTTCTATCAAAACATGTACAAATTTATCTTGCTCTCAGAACAAAATTATATATATGTTGGCTCGCTACCGCTCACCAGGAAAATATTGAAACCTGGATGGGGGTAAACGTCTTAAAACAGTAGGCTGAATGGGGCCTGTGACGCCTCCCGGCGTTAGCAGAATGGTTGCGTGGGGCATTGCAGCTCGCTAGCGCTTGCCAGGATGGGGGGATGGGCTACAGTTGTCCTAGAATGATCTGCTCTATTTAATTAGTGTCGTGTTGCCACAGACAGTCTAGAAATGGTCTTTGTTTTGGTCTGTGACCGCGCCTTATATTTTATATTCGCTATAATATAAATGTTGCTTGTGTGGGAGGCGAGCGAGAGAGGGTGAGGGAGTACACCTGGCAGCGGGGTGAGCTATGACGCGGCTCGCTTGGGCGCTGACGGCGTTGGCGGCCGGGTGGTCAACTAGTCCCTTCCCATCGCGGCCTCGTGTTCTTTACCAGCTCAGAGCTTGCCTGACACACGTATCGCCTACATCCTTTGCAATTCTGTCCCCCATACTCGCCACTTTGCATACTATTTCTCTCTCTCGACTTCTCCTTTCTCATTCTCTAATCTTTATTAAACTCAACATCCCTTCTGGTTTCAGCATAGATGTTCACCGTCGACCAGTCGTATTGTACGCGAAGCTCTCAGATATTTCCATGTATTAGGTTAAGGAGGTATTATGCTTTATTGAGGTTAGAGAGACGGACTTTTCCGTATGTGTCCTCTCTCGGGAAGGTTGTAGACCGGTATATGTCTCCCTGGCAAGGTGTTGAGTGATTCTGCTTGGTTATCTAAAGCTAGACTGGGGGTAAGGTTACTGTGTCGTTGTCTCCGATGTGTGCAGTGTTAGCTAAGCCCTGCACGACATCGACAGGTACTGTGGGAGCCTAAGTTGTCTTCGGGTGGGTTTACTTTGCGCTGTGGTGTGAGAGGGCCATAGCCTATCCCTCACAACATAGTGCTGCCTCTTTGTGTTGACTTCTGAGGGATCGCCAGGATAGAACTAGGTACTAGAGACCTAGATTTATCAAGAGAGCATCCCCGTCATATAACGTAATCTTCATTATACCACCTTCGGACAACGTTAGGCTACGAGCCGCATGCTCGCCCATTGTTGCCCTGCCTTGATACCCCAGCTAGACTTTATTAACTGAGCAGACACTGGTTAGAGATAAGCCCCCATTATTATATGTATGCAACATTATTATTCACTGCACTTTTGAGCCGAGGTTGTTGTTGAGTTGCACAACCCTAGTAGGCTGTTGCGTTGTGTCACGAAGCATTTCTTTAGTTGTCGAGCATTACTACCTTTGCGCAGTCTTTATTATTCGCCTGCCTATTATTACTATATGTCCTAGCATTTATTGTGACCCGTATTCTGCGTTATAATTGTTCAAGATTCTTTACGAACATCTTCCCAGCATCAGACTTATTTCAGAAGTTTCCAGTTGATGTTGCAGGACTAGCATTGCACTTTCTTTAATACAGGAGTGCCAGTTATTTGAGTATCTACCGTAACGTTAATTAATCACGTTAACTACCTTTTCTTTGTGTAACCTAATCGAGTAATCTTTTACTGTTTGAGAATAGGCCGTTTCATCGAGCGTCAGCCTAGTGTGTGTGCACCAGTTACCGAGTCATAGGATACCTCGTTGTCCAGGCACGACTCAGGGCGGTAATGGTGTTTTGTTTTCCAGTGTTTAAGGCAGGGGTTGGATCTAGTGTTACCGTTGTTGCATTTTGCCATTATCTAGTCCAATGTTGAAGAGCCCTGTGTCTTTGAGAACCTGGATCGTAACAAATGGCGACCTAGCTCAGGATCTTGTGAACTAAGAGATAATTGCAGGATTGTTGTGGTCATTTGTTTTATTGAGGAATATAGTGGGCACGTTAATTTTTTTTGGCAAAGTAGTATAGCACTTGAGAGTCTTCAGACATTTTTGGCAAGTGAATAGTGCTACATAAGAGTTTGGGGTACTTCTTTTCTGAATATTGTGGTGAGAAATTTTTGTGAGCATCATGTCTTATACCGGGTCAGAGGAGAATGGAGACACAGTACGTAATGTCGAGACTGAGGAACAACAGTATGATGAAAGGGTTAATCGGGTGAACTGTGAGGAGGATGCTAGGATATTTTTGCAATGGCCTGTTACTGCCGAGCGGTTGGAGGGTATGGATCGGTACGGTCTTCAATGCCTGGCCACAGCTATCGGTCATGCGGTTACTAGCAGCATGACCAAGGATAACTTGATAACGTGTGTACTGGGCAGGGTGACTGGTGAGCGAGATGGGTTGAGTGCTCAGAGCCCTTCGGCCATGCTTCCCCTACACTCGACTCCCAGCCATCCCAGTGGTTTGCCGACCCCGGGTACGCTTCCACAGGTGGGTGGTGAGTGGCAGGGTGGGTTGCCCCTGGGGGGACCACCGGTAATTTCAAACATTGTAGCACCTTCACCTCCTCAAGGGTTATCTCCAGAATTATTGCTTCAGCTCGAATTAGCTAAGATCGAAGAGAGAAAGGCTATCAGGGCAGGTGAGCAGCAAATAGAATTAGCCAAGATAGAAGAAAGAGCCAAGCTAGCAAAAATCCAAGCTGATTTAGAGTCGACTAGGTACTGTGCCGACATTGACGTAGAGAAGTCGCGAGTAGAGACAACGGGACAGCGACTTGGGGCTGGTAACCGTGTTCATGAGCAGTCTCTCGCACTTATTGAAACTGGTTCCGGTGTTTGATGAGAGTGGTGTAACAGAATTTTTCACACGCTTTGAGAAGAAGTGCCAGGAACACCAGTGGCCAGAGAATAAATGGGCAGCACTTGTATCCTCTAGATTAATAGGCAAGGGTCTTAAAGCCTACGATGCGTTGCTTATAGAGTCTTGTATTATCTATGAGGAACTCAAGGAGGCTGTCCTGAGAGCATACGAACTACAACCAGAGACGTACAGGTTGAAGTTCCGGGGTGTTACCAAGGGTCGGGAGAGCACCTTTTTGGAGCATGCCCGGGAGCTGTCCGATGCTTTTGGGAATTGGCTGAGGTCGGAGAAAGCTACTACGTTTGACGACATTAAACAGTTGGTGCTTTTAGAGCAGTTTTTCAAATGCACGGGCGGCGACCTGACGTTAAACCTTAAAGAAAAGCAACCAAAAACTCTACAGGAGGCAGCTGAGATGGCTGACCTCCGGCTATCACTAATTCGTGGGTGCGGGTCTGCCCAGCGTAGTGAGGCAGGTAACAAGGGGCGTGACGCCCCACCCCCCCGAGTTAGTGATATACCTTATGCAAACAAGTACAAGAGCCATGATACCAAGACTGACCACAAGACTAGCACCGTCCCATTTAAGAAGGGGCCGGGCCCTTCCCAGTATCAAGGGAAGCCCAAAGGGGAGTTGGAGTGTTATCATTGTCATAAAAAGGGGCACTTTGCAAGAGTCTGTCCTAGCAAACCACCTACAGCAGCTGTGTCTTTGGCCTGCAACATTGGTGTGTCTCCGAAGTCATCTGAGTTTGCCCGGGGCAGTTCATCAGAGGCTGAGGCACAGCCAATGCAGAAGCACCTGGGAGGCTCGAACCCTGCTCAGGATGTTTTTTGCGACCATAGAGGGCGGGGTTGCGTGATGTGGGCGGGGCGCAAGCATGGAGTAGAGGTCTTGCGTGATACAGGTGCTTACTAGACTCTGATGAAAAACTTGACTGGCTACCCTATAAACGCGGCTCGGGTGGTGGTGGTGCAGGGTATTAATGCAACTCGGTCATACCCGCTGGTGCGGTGGGAGTTGGAGGTGGATGGTGTGGCACGTGAATTGGATGTCGGGATTGTGGAGAAACTGCCAGTGGAGGGCGTCGACCTTCTTCTCGGCAACGACTTTGCAATGCCCGCTTCTGGGGTTCTACCCTTAGTCGTTGCCGAGAGGCCGGCCGACGTGAGTAGGGAAGAGCAAGAGTGGGTCGAGCGGTGCCAGACACAACCCATGGCGTGTGTTGTCACCCGAGCTCGGGAAGCTAAAGTGTCACAGCCTAGTCCTCCGTCTTCAGACCAGCGGAGGAACGATCAACAGGAGGAGGCTAAAGCTGGAGTTGGTTTTAAGAGTTTTGACTCGGCGGCTCTCCTGGGTGATTCAGTATTAGCACCATTACTTAATTCTGGAGTAGCCCCTGGGCCTGTCATCGAGAGTGACGAGGCTGGGTATGACGAGTCTCCACGACAGCAACGTTATGTACATCGAGAGAGACAGAGGGAGCAGCCCAGTATTGGGGAAGGTCATGCATTGCTCCGGGAGCAGTTAGATCGCTTGGCACCCTCAGATATACGTCGGTTGCAACTAGAGGACCCTGAGCTCCAAACGTGTGCTAATGGAGCTGTAGAGCTCGACGAGGACGGCGATGCACAGCCAGGAGATTTTTTTTATTTAGAAGGCATCCTCTATAGGCGTTTTCAAGACCCTAAACGTAGTTGGCAAGAGGGGTTCGGAGTAGTGGACCAGTTGGTGGTGCCACGGGAGTGCAGGGATAGCCTACTGAGGTTGGCGCATGACATACCACTGGCAGGACATCTAGGGGTGAGAAAAACGGTGGCGGCTTTAGAAAAATTGTTTTGGTGGCCGGGGTTGAAGGGGCAGGTGGTAACCTGGATAGCAAGGTGTCATACGTGCCAGAGGGTTGGAAAACCTAACCAAACAATTCCGAGAGCCCCGTTGCACCCCATTCCTGTCAGTGGACCGCCCTTCAGTAAGGTCATCATTGATATGGTCGGACCCCTACCCCTACTAGTGCCGGTAATAAATTTCTATTAACTATCATGGATGTGGCCACTCGTTATCCTGATGCATATCCAATGAGAAATGGCACAGCGAAAACTGTTGTCCGGAACCTGCTCTTGTATTGCTCGCGGTATGGTTACCCGCAAGAGGTGCAATCGGACCAAGGTTCTAATTTTACATCTAATCTGTTCAAACAAACTATGATTCAGCATGGCATCAGCACTGTCGTCTCTTCTGCGTATCACCCGGAGAGTCAAGGGGTGTTGGAGAGGTGGCACGCCACGCTGAAAAGCATGCTTCGATGTTATTGCGCAGAGAACGGAAAGGATTGGGACCTTGGTCTGCCGTATGTTTTGTTCGCGGCAAGAGAAGTACTTGGAGAGAGTCTCGGTTTCAGTCCGAATGAGCTTGTTTTCGGGCATCAGGTGAGGGGCCCTCTCCACATGGTGAAGGAGATTTGGGAGGGTACCGCTAAGCCATGTTCTATGTTGAGATACGTCCTCGAGAGCAGAGAGAGAATGCTTAGAAGTCTGGAGCTGGCCGGGCGTAATTTGGTGAGTTCGCAGGCCCGTATGAAGGACAGGTACGATACTAAGGCGAAACTCCGGGAGTTTCAGGTAGGTCAAGAGGTATTGGTCCTGTTGCCTTTGTCAGGTCATCCTCTGGCTGCCAAGTACGCTGGGCCTTATCGGGTGGTGTCAAAGATCTCCGATCTAGATTACCTCGTTGCCACTCCAGACCGGAAGAAGCGTAACCAACTATGCCACATTAATTTGTTGAAGGAGTATGTGAGGCGCCCACCTGAGTCACTAACTGTCCCTGTGTTGACCTGCTGCGGTCATGGTGGAGAAGGAGAGGGGGGCAGCAATGACCAGGTGGATGATAACTGGGATTGTCATGTCTCGGCTGATCAGTGGGCGGGGAATTCGAGCTAATGTGTGCATGATGCTCTGGCGCACCTGCCGGAGGAACAGCAGGTGGCAGTGCAGCGCCTGTTCGATTCATACCCCACTGTATTTGCCGAGCACCCAGGCCTCACTACTCAAGCGGTGCATGACGTCGATGTAGGAGAGCACCCCTCCTTCAAGTCGATACCTTATCGGGTGCCACCCATTAAACTCCCAGCGCTCAGGGATGAGCTGGAGTATATGCTGGCGAGAGGCTTGATCGAGAAGGGGGCAGTACGGTGGACTTCTCCTGTCACTCTGCAGCCCAAACCTGATGGAAAAGTTCGGTTCTGCATTGACTTTAGGCGGTTGAACGGGTTGACCCCCACCAATGCATATCCTCTTCCCCGGGTGGATGACAGTGTGGATAAGATCGGGAAAGCAAGGTACTTGACCAAGGTAGACCTCGTCAAAGGCTACTGGCAAGTACCACTGTCTGAGCGGGCTAAAGAGGTGTGCGGGTTTGTGGTGGATGGCAGTACTTACCGTTGCAACGTGATGCCATATGGTCTGAAAAATGCACCGGCCACTTTCCAGAGCTTAATGAACGACATCGTAGCAGACATCCCAAACTGTACTGTCTACCTTGATGACGTGATAATTTATGACAACGATTTCCAAAGTCACTGTGAGCACATAGAAGCCTTATTTAGTCAACTTAGTAAAGCAGGCTTGGTGGTTAATCTGGGCAAGTGTGACTTTGTGCAAGCCACGGTGCAGTATCTGGGGTTTGTGGTTGGGTTAGGGCAGGTGAGCCCGCCCCAACAGAAGATACAGGCTATCGACTTGTTCCCCAGGCCGACCACCAAGCGGCAGATCATGAGATTTTTGGGCATGATTGGGTATTACCGCCGCTTTATAAGAGGTTATTCTACTGTGCTAGCTCCTTTGACAGATCTACTAGCTAAAGATAAAAAGTTCCGCTGGGCACCTGAGTGTGAGCAGGCGTTTCGAGTAGTTAAACACCTTTTATGCACTCACCCTATCCTCAGGGCCACGGACTTTGAACGACCATTTCAGTTGGCGACTGATGCCAGCGGAGTAGGGGCTGGTGCCGTACTTTTGCAAACAGACGAGGAAGGTCTTGAGCATCCAGTCAGTTTCTTTTCAAAGAAATTTAATTCAGCACAGAAAAACTATTCGGTTGTTGAAAAGGAACTGCTGGCAATCGTGTTAGCGCTCAGACACTTGAGGTCTATGTTCCCGCCTATGGGCCAGTCGTGGTAGTGTATACCGACCACCACCCGCTTAAATTCCTCAATCAATTCCACAACCGGAATATGAGGCTGACCAGATGGTCGCTCATGTTGCAAGAGTACAACTTAGACATTCGCCATATTGCCGGTTGTGAGAATGTGATTGCGGACTGTTTGTCGCGGGTGGAGGATCCGGGGTAAGCTACCACAGTATGTTGGTATAGCCTCCTGTCTTGGCTCGCGGTGTATTTTTGTGCTGGTGCTTGTTGGCTCGCGTGTGTAGCATCAGCGTAGGGTCGCAGGGCAGGAGTTGTTGGCTTTGATTAGAAGAAAATTAGGCTACATCTATAGTAGCCGCCAAAAACAACATTAAAATAAAATATGAAAAATTAAATAAAAACTCTTTCTTTTTGATAATTAATTTTAAGATAATATTGTAGCTGAGTACTGAGTGCAGATGATTTTCCCTCAGTAGGCTGTGCTTCTTAAAGCTCGCTCTGGGAGCACAATGTTATGAATTAATGTATTATATTTGGGAAGGGCGATAAGATTTTTTTTATATATAAATGTTGTGTTTTTTTTAAGGAGACTGAGCTTGCATTCCATGAGTGGCAGAGTGGTTAGGAGTGGCAGATTCTAGCGACATTCTGCCTGTTCAGATATGGGCTCATGGTTGAGTGTCCCATATCTTGGGGGGGGGGGGGGTGACGCCTCCCGGCGTTAGCAGAATGGTTGCGTGGGGCATTGCAGCTCGCTAGCGCTCGCCAGGATGGGGGGATGGGCTACAGTTGTCCTAGAATGATCTGCTTTATTTAATTAGTGTCGTGTTGCCACAGACAGTCTAGAAATGGTCTTTGTTTTGGTCTGTGACCGCGCCTTATATTTTATATTCGCTATAATATAAATGTTGCTTGTGTGGGAGGCGAGCGAGAGAGGGTGAGGGAGTACACCTGGCAGCGGGGTGAGCTATGACGCGGCTCGCTTGGGCGATGACGGCGTTGGCGGCCGGGTGGTCAACTAGTCCCTTCCCATCGCGGCCTCGTGTTCTTTACCAGCTCAGAGCTTGCCTGACACGCGTATCGCCTACATCCTTTGCAATTCTGTCCCCCATACTCGCCACTTTGCATACTATTTCTCTCTCTCGACTTCTCCTTTCTCATTCTCTAATCTTTATTAAACTCCACATCCCTTCTGGTTTCAGCATAGACGTTCACCGTCGACCAGTCGTATTGTACGCGAAGCTCTCAGATATTTCCATGTATTAGGTTAAGGAGGTATTATGCTTTATTGAGGTTAGAGAGACGGACTTTTCCGTATGTGTCCTCTCTCGGGAAGGTTGTAGACCGGTATATGTCTCCCTGGCAAGGTGTTGAGTGATTCTGCTTGGTTATCTAAAGCTAGACTGGGGGTAAGGTTACTGTGTCGTTGTCTCCGATGTGTGCAGTGTTAGCTAAGCCCTGCACGACATCGACAGGTACTGTGGGAGCCTAAGTTGTCTTCGGGTGGGTTTACTTTGCGAGCACAGCGCTGTGGTGTGAGAGGGCCATAGCCTATCCCTCACAACATAGTGCTGCCTCTTTGTGTTGACTTTTGAGGGATCGCCAGGATAGAACTAGGTATTAGAGACCTAGATTTATCAAGAGAGCATCCCCGTCATATAACGTAATCTTCATTATACCACCTTCGGACAACGTTAGGCTACGAGCCGCATGCTCGCCCATTGTTGCCCTGCCTTGATACCCCAGCTAGACTTTATTAACTGAGCAGACACTGGTTAGAGATAAGCCCCCATTATTATATGTATGCAACATTATTATTCACTGCACTTTTGAGCCGAGGTTGTTGTTGAGTTGCACAACCCTAGTAGGCTGTTGCGTTGTGTCACGAAGCATTTCTTTAGTTGTCGAGCATTACTACCTTTGCGCAGTCTTTATTATTCGCCTGCCTATTATTACTATATGTCCTAGTATTTATTGTGACCCGTATTCTGCATTATAATTGTTCAAGATTCTTTACGAACATCTTCCCAGCATCAGCCTTATTTCAGAAGTTTCCAGTTGATGTTGCAGGACTAGCATTGCACTTTCTTTAATACAGGAGTGCCAGTTATTTGAGTATCTACCGTAACGTTAATTAATCACGTTAACTATCTTTTCTTTGTGTAACCTAATCGAGTAATCTTTTACTGTTTGAGAATAGGCTGTTTCATCGAGCGTCAGCCTAGTGTGTGTGCACCAGTTACCGAGTCATAGGATACCTCGTTGTCCAGGCACGACTCAGGGCGGTAATGGTGTTTTGTTTTCCAGTGTTTAAGGCAGGGGTTGGATCTAGTGTTACCGTTGTTGCATTTTGCCATTATCTAGTCCAATGTTGGAGAGCCCTGTGTCTTTGAGAACCTGGATCGTAACAGGCCGAACGTTTACAAGGCAAAGAGAGAGGGAGAGAAAGAGAAAACAAAAAAGCGAGGAGAGAGAGGGAGAGAAAGAGAAAACAAAAAAGCGAGGTGGGCTCAATTGACCACTTGCGAGTTTTGTTCTATAAGGAAGTTGGAGTTGTAGACATCTATATTTAGTAAAATTACCAGCTAAAATACGGTTGTAGTTAATTTATTCATACATCAAATCCAATTCAACATACTCTTTAGCCATCAGAAACCTACATTGTTATTCCATTTCTGTTTACTATCAATGTCTACAGCTCCAACTTCCTTATAGCCTGAAACTCGCAAGTGGTCAATTAAGCCGTAACGTAAACATACGGCAAGGACATTGCCAATCTCCGAATATAGGAGAGATGGGTCGTTTTTCTGGTCCCCTTTCTTCCTCATGGTTAACCCCATTAGTTTTCATATTTTATGACGTTCGGCCCATTAGTTGGGCGATTTTAAGACATTTCATCCCATTTCGTTGTCAATATTAAGACTTTTCGTGTCATTTAGGCGTTGAGTTTTTTCCTGGCTAGCGATAGCGAGCCTGTACTTTTTGAGGAACCGGCCTTCGGCCAGGATATTTTTCTATCGAAAAATTTACAAATTGATCTTGAAGGAGGGTGTTGGGGGGTGCTTTACATGCTTGATGGACGTCTAGGGATGAAACTAAATAAATCATAAACAAATATATAAATGAGCAAATATTACGCCCATCCCCCCTTAAGGGGAAAGGGACCGTTTGTTTGGTCATACATTCCTTTATTTCTTAGTTTCCTCACTAGACCTCCATCAAACTTAAAACAAAAAACTCTAGACCCCCCTTTCAGATAAATTTGTACATTTTCGACGAGATGGGTTGGGTATCGCTTAATTCTAATTCGCCAAAGACGTCGCAGATCATACGCCGAGGATTCGTTCATCCTTCACATTATTTCGCAAAATGTTATTCAAATGTGATTGTTCTCGCCGAGGTCATTGGCGAACCATCGCTCAATTTGCCGATGGCGTCGCATAATGTCGCTGATTCGTCGTATCCATCGGCGACATCGTCGCCGAGTGTAAACTTCTCAACGGTTTTTAACGGTCAAAATCGTTGACGTCGCACAAATTCGTTGCCAATTCACAAAACTACGTCCTCGGCGACGAAAATCGTATGAAATCGCATCAGTGGGAAATGGGCAATAATTGTACTTTGAATAGTTGTGAATATAAACACCATATGAGGAGGAGCGCTTTATTGACATCTTTCGCTGAAAGAAAAAGAAAACAAAAAACAGAAAAACTAAACAATCAATAAAACAAATTTAAGAAAAACTGAAAAATCCATAACAAGCCCTGAGAAATTGTAAACAATCCTTAAGAAAACCTGAACAATCCATGAACAAGCCCTGACAAAAAGTGAACCAATAATAACAAAACCCGGGAAGAAGTGAACAATTGAACAAGAACCATGTTAGCGGAGAAGGGAGGAGTGAACGACGAACAAGAATAAAGGGCGAGGAGAAAATTGAAGAAGAGAGAGAGAGAGAGGGAGAGGGGTGGGGGAGGATGAGAGACAGAGGGTGAGGATTAAATGTAGGGAAAGAGAGAGAGAATATTATATATGTTCACAATGCAGATCTCTATAAATATCCAGTCATCATAGCTTTGTCTTTTTTCTCTTTTCTTCTCTTCTCTTCTCTTCTTTTCTCTCTCTCTCTCTCTCTCTCTCTCTCTCTCTCTCTCTCTCTCTCTCTCTCTCTCTCTCTCTCTCTCAATTCACTTCTCATCTTTTGTCTCTCTCTCTCTCTCTCTCTCTCTCTCTCTCTCTCTCTCTCTCTCTCTCTCTCTCTCTCTCATATTAAAACTCCAATGTGACGTAGAGTGTGAGGGAGGAGGAGGGAGGATACAAGACATCATATCTCTTTTAAGGGGGGGATGGGACGTTTTTCTGGTCCCCTTTCTCCCTCAGGTTTAGCTCCTTTAGTTTTCACATGTTTAGACGTTTGCCCCATTAGTTTCTCGATTTTAAGACCTTTCGCCTCATTTCGTTGTCAATATTAACCCTCTCACGACCATAGGACGCAGAGGTTGCCAGATTAGCAATAAGAAATAGATTACTCTCACTGTTATAATTACCTCTCCAAAAAAAAAATTCTGCCCACAGCTAACTCAAAGACAACTGCAGAGGTTGAAGTAAACAAACTAAAGGTTTATAGATACCCCTGAGGGTAACAAAGGCTTTAAAGTATCCCTAATAGGCTCAAAAATCGCGTCAGGATGTGAGAGGGTTAAGACCTTTCGCGCTGTTTGGTGTACATTTTTTTCTTGGCGAACGATAGTGAGCCTGTAATTTTGGAAGAATCGGCCTTCGGCCTTGACATTTTCTACCGAAAAATGTACAAATTAATCTAGAAGGGGGATCTAATGGATGTTTTGTTTTTAAGTTTGATGGAGGTCTAGGAAGGAAAAAATAAATAATGTTTTTTATTTTAAATATTCGACCAAAAAAATACCCTTCCCCCATAACTTATGCTGGCTGTCATAGCCTTATACTGGTACTATTCTATTATTTTATCCATCCCCTCCTCCTTCCCCTCCCTCCCTTGTCTCCTCCCTTATTACTCCATTTATCAAATGTTTCCCTATTAATTTCCATAGCCTTATATACCGGTACTATTCTATTATTGTATCCATTCCCTATCCCCCATCACTTATCAAACCCCCTCTACCCCACCACTTATCCAACCCCCTCTACCCCCATCACTTACCCAACCCCCTCTACTCCTATCACTTATCCAACCCCCTCTACTCCCATCACTTATCCAACCCCCTCTACTCCCATCACTTATCCAACCCCCTCTACTCCCATCACTTATCCAACCCCCTCTACTCCCATCACTTACCCAATCCCCTCTACTCCCATCACTTATCCAACCCCCTCTACTCCCATCACTTACCCAATCCCCTCTACTCCCATCACTTACCCAATCCCCTCTACTCCCATCACTTACCCAACCCCCTCTACCCCCATCACTTATCCAACCCCCTCTACTCCCATCACTTATCCAACCCCCTTCTACTCCCATCACTTATCCAACCCCCTCTACCCCCATCACTTACCCAATCCCCTCTACTCCCATCACTCATCCAACCCCCTCTACCCCCATCACTTACCCAACCCCCTCTACTCCCATCACTTATCCAACCCCCTCTACTCCCATCACTTATCCAACCCCCTCTACTCCCATCACTTACCCAACCCCCTCTACTCCCATTACTTATCCAACCCCCTCTACCCCCATCACTTATCCAACCCCCTCTACTCCCATCACTTATCCAACCCCCTCTACCCCCATCACTTATCCAACCCCCTCTACTCCCATCACTTACCCAATCCCCTCTACTCCCATCACTTATCCAACCCCCTCTACTCCCATCACTTACCCAATCCCCTCTACTCCCATCACTTACCCAATCCCCTCTACTCCCATCACTTACCCAACCCCCTCTACTCCCATCACTTACCCAATCCCCTCTACTCCCATCACTCATCCAACCCCCTCTACCCCCATCACTTACCCAACCCCCTCTACTCCCATCACTTATCCAACCCCCTCTACTCCCATCACTTATCCAACCCCCTCTACTCCCATCACTTACCCAACCCCCTCTACTCCCATCATTTATCCAACCCCCTCTACTCCCATTACTTATCCAACCCCCTGTACTCCCTCACTTATCCAACCCCCTCTACTCCATCACTTACCCAACCCCCTCTACCCCCATCATTTACCCAACCCCCTCTACTCCCATCACTTATCCAACCCCCTCTACTCCCATCACTTATCCAACCCCCTCTACCCCCATCACTTACCCAACCCCCTCTACCCCCATCACTTACCCAACCCCCTCTACCCCCATCACTTATCCAACCCCCTCTACTCCCATCACTTATCCAACCCCCTCTACTCCCATCACTTATCCAACCCCCTCTACTCCCATCACTTATCCAACCCCCTCTACTCCCTCACTTATCCAACCCCCTCTACTCCCACCACTTACCGAACCCCCTCTACCCCCATCACTTATCCAACCCCCTCTACCCCCATCACTTATCCAACCCCCTCTACTCCCATCACTTATCCAACCCCCTCTACTCCCATCACTTATCCAACCCCCTCTACTCCCATCACTTACCCAACCCCCTCTACTCCCATCACTTATCCAACCCCCTCTACTCCCATCACTTATCCAACCCCCTCTACTCCCATCATTTATCCAACCCCCTCTACTCCCATCACTTATCCAACCCCCTCTACTCCCATTACTTATCCAACCCCCTCTACCCCCATCTCTTACCCAACGCCCTCTACTCCCATCATTTATCCAACCCCCTCTACTCCCATTACTTATCCAACCCCCTGTACTCCCTCACTTATCCAACCCCCTCAACTCCCATCACTTACCCAACCCCTTCTACCCCCATCACTTATCCAACCCCCTCTACTCCCATCACTTATCCAACCCCCTCTACTCCCATCACTTACCCAACCCCCTCTACTCCCATCACTTATCCAACCCCCTCTACTCCCATCACTTATCCAACCCCCTCTACTCCTATCACTTACCCAACCCCCTCTACTCCCATCATTTATCCAACCCCCTCTACTCCCATCACTTATCCAACCCCCTCTACTCCCATTACTTATCGAACCCCCTCTACCCCCATCACTTACCCAACCCCCTCTACTCCCATCATTTATCCAACCCCCTCTACTCCCATTACTTATCCAACCCCCTGTACTCCCTCACTTATCCAACCCCCTCTACTCCCATCACTTACCCAACCCCCTCTACTCCCATCACTTATCCAACCCCCTCTACTCCCATCACTTATCCAACCCCCTCTACCCCCATCACTTACCCAACCCCCTCTACCCCCATCACTTATCCAACCCCCTCTACTCCCATCACTTATCCAACCCCCTCTACTCCCATCACTTATCCAACCCCCTCTACTCCCATCACTTATCCAACCCCCTCTACTCCCTCACTTATCCAACCCCCTCTACTCCCATCACTTACCGAACCCCCTCTACCCCCATCACTTATCCAACCCCCTCTACCCCCATCACTTATCCAACCCCCTCTACTCCCATCACTTATCCAACCCCCTCTACTCCCATCATTTATCCAACCCCCTCTACTCCCATCACTTATCCAACCCCCTCTACCCCCATCACTTACCCAACCCCCTCTACCCCCATCACTTACCCAACCCCCTCTACTCCCATCATGTATCCAACCCCCTCTACTCCCATTACCTATCCAACCCCCTGTACTCCCTCACTTATCCAACCCCCTCTACTCCCATCACTTACCCAACCCCCTCTACCCCCATCACTTATCCAACCCCCTCTACTCCCATCACTTATCCAACCCCCTCTACTCCCATCACTTACCCAACCCCCTCTACTCCCATCACTTATCCAACCCCCTCTACTCCCATCACTTATCCAACCCCCTCTACTCCCATCACTTATCCAACCCCCTCTACTCCTATCACTTACCCAACCCCCTCTACTCCC